>OZ024670.1:1838180-2059180 GCA_964016965.1 Diacarnus erythraeanus
CTGTGGTCGCTGATGCGCGGCTCCGCGATCCGCGAGTCCCATCGCGCGGGCGACGTGAGGGTGCAGGACCCGTACAGCATTCGATGCACTCCGCAGGTGCACGGTGCGGTGCGCGATGTGCTTGCCGATGTCGAGGCGAAGGTCGCGATCGAGATGAACGCGGTGACCGACAACCCTCTCGTCTTCCCCGGCGACGTGGACGGTGACGCGGACTCGTCCATTCTCTCCGGCGGCAACTTCCACGGCCAGCCGATGGCGTTCGCGGCCGACTTCCTGGCCATTGCGCTCGCCGAGCTGGCCTCGATCGGCGAGCGGCGGATCGAGAAGCTCACCAACACCGCCTTCTCCGGGCTGCCGCCGTTTCTCGCGCGCGACGCAGGGCTCGACTCGGGATTCATGATGGCCCAGGTGACGGCGGCGGCGCTGGTGGCCGAGAGCAAGGTGATGTGTCATCCGGCCTCGACCGATTCGATTCCGACCTCGGCGGACAAGGAGGATCACGTCTCGATGGGGATGGGAGCGGCGCTCAAGCTGCGAAGCGTGGTCGCGAACGTGCGCCGGATTCTCGGGATCGAGCTTGTCGCCGCCGCCCAGGGCATCGATCTGCTGCGCCCGTTACGGTCCGGCGAGCGGCTGGAGATGGTGCATCGGATGGTCCGCAGGCGGATCGCGTTCCGGGACGACGACCGGGAGATGGCGGTCGATCTGGAGTGGGGCATTGCACTCCTCGACGAGCTCGACCCGGTACTGGACACTCTCGAGTGAGAAGACCCGGACCCCTCGGGGGCGAAATGATGGGTGGGGTAGCCGGTCGACCCCGGAGGTCGGCCGGGAGGGAACTCCCCCCGGTCGGGCGCCGGCGGGCGATTCCGAGGTGCGCTCCGGCATCGCGGCTCACACCTCCAGCATGATCTTCCCGATGTGTTCGCTGCTCTCCATGAGCCGATGGGCGGCGGCGGCATCCGCGAGCGCGAACCGGGCGTGCACGACGGGTTCGACCTGGCCCGCCTCGATCAGCGGCCACACCTTCGTCGCGAGCGCCCGCGCGATGACCGCCTTCTGCCCGACGGTGCGAGGCCGGAGCGTCGACCCGGTCACCGTCAGGCGGTTGAGCATGATGGGCAGGACGTTGAGCTGCTCGACCCTGGGGCCGCGCTGCACCGCGATGATCACGAGCCGGCCCTCGGTGGCCAGGCACTTCAGATTCCGGGGCAGATAGTCGCCGGCCACCTTCTAGGACGTAATAAGTTATGACACCTGTTGCAGATATAAAAGTTCTTGCACAGTGGTTGTTCAGGAATCTGAATAACCAAGGAAGTGTCGGTGGATCGAATTTTCGGTTATATAGGCGCCGTTTCATCATTTCATTTGTAGCTAGCTATCTTGTTCTATTTTAGCGCTGTTGCTGGGACTACTATGGCCGAACATTGCGAAGCGAAGGATGTTGTTGGAGAAACTCGAGTATCTGTGTGGAATAAACTAAAACTGAGTGTTTGGAAGTGGACACCTACTGGCAATGTTGTGTGAGAGACATACCTAGGCTATGCTTAATCTACTGAAATTCTTTAAGAGTTTGTGTAGATAAAGTGTAGTAGTTCAGACTCTAGCTAATTACATTACAAGAAAGGTTTATGGATATTTCCTTAGCAAGTATAAAGGTGCATTAATGCTTATAGCTATACAAATCACTCACTTAAGGTGGCGGTAGTATACAGGTTGATTTGTTAAAAAAAATTACAAATCAACTAAGTGTATTTGCAAAGATACCAAAATGTAGTATTCTCCCTACTCTATCTCCTGAACTAATGACAATGGGGTGGAATGACTCCTGAGAAGTTACATGAAGAGAGGTAGAGAAACTTCATAGATGGTTAGAATCCAAGTTCAGCAGTATCTCAAGTGATGATTTAGCACTTCATCCTGGAGCTATTTGCATGTATGGATGGATACTAGCACAGCTAGCTACGTATGTAAAGAGCGGAAGTATTAATCTACATATTTACCTGTTCAGGCTGAAGAGATTGAATCCAATTATTTTTCACCAGCCAATTTTCCATTCGTCCATGCAATTGATGACACAGGAAGTAGCCTTATAGTTAGGGCTCGATAAATTATGCTAGCATTTTTTTGAGCATTTTAGGTATAGTGAAGCATTTGAGAATAATGCCAGCATTATATTGGTCAAAACAGAAGCATTTTGGGAATGTTGCATATGTAAGCATGTCATCATCACCACATGCAACCATGCACAATCAGCAATTCACATAGCCAGCTTTGAAAATGGCTGAGTGTCCAATGGATACCTATTCTAATAGTTTTGCCGCACAACAAGCCTCTTTACTGGAAGAGATTATTGAAATATCGATTATGCTAGAGCAAGTGATGAACCTTTTGTTTGTTTTATTGACTTTTGTTCAATAAAAGTGCTGAATCTTGAGCATTATAGGCCAAATAGAAAGCATTATAGGCAAAATCAAAAGCATTATGGGTGGTGTGAGTGAGAATTTGAGAATAGCATTATAGGGAAAATTTGGGGAATAATTTATCGAGCCCTACTTATAGTCAAATATAATTAGGTCTGTTCAATATGTAGCTTTCTCCAGATATTTGGATTCCAAAGAGATTATATTTTTTAATTTTGTGGTCATGTAGCTAATTACTACTTACTAGCTAAGTAGCTAGCGAGTGAATTTATAAGTACTGGTCTTGCAGTAAGTAAATATTGCTCTATGGTAGTCTGTAATGGTCTATAATAATGCTTGATCTAGCTAAGATAGGTAGTCAAGATTACATTAAACATTGTTGATAGTCAATAATACAGATGCGCAGTAAAAATAATATTCACAATGAGCCAGGTTCTTGAATTGGTCATTCGAAAAGCATCCAACTTAACATATTAACATGGTCAATTAATATCCATTTTGCCACAAGTGTTATTATTACAAAACCACATGCAGTATGAATATCATTAAAAATACTACAGCACAAAAAGATAGCGGCTAAACTTCCACCTTAATGAAAAAATGTAGTTTTTATCTATTAAGTAGATGGGGATGTTATGAATGGCATCTATAACAAGGAATGGGTTAAGCAGTTGTGGATCATAAACATTTCACAGAGTTTCAGCTACGTAAGCAGAGGAGAATTATTGCACTAATAATTAATACAATAGTAGCATTTTTAAGTATGTGTTGGCTGTCAGGTATAATTACATTGAAATGGCTTCCAACCAAGCAAAACATTAATTGTTAGGAGCAGGACTAGGTGAAAGTATTTAGCTATGTAAAATGAAAATATTATTTTCAACTTTTATTTTAGGGCACTAGTATACCTGACACATGGTGTTACAGAGTATGTGGGCCGTGATGAGCAATTATGCCAATTATTATCAGAAAATGGATTTTTAGTATTTGGTCATGACCATGGTAAGTATTAATTTTATCTAATGAAATATTATGTGAATTGTTTCCACTTGTTATACTTTTTTTAGCTACTTCAGTGTGGTAGCACTCTTATGTATGAATAACCATAGCACAATACAAACTTTAGGCTTAATTTTCTCTCCTAATGTTGTTATATACACTTTCCTTTGATGTTCAGCGGTTTTAATGGCCCAACTATGCAAAATCTATATAGGAGCGAATATCTTTTCATCTTTTTCTTCCCTTCTTCCTTTTGGTCTCCTTTTTGGCTCCCTTCCTTTCTTTTTTTCATCCTTCCATCCTTTCTCCTTCCGTACCACCCTTCCTCTCTTTCTTTCTTTCTTCTTTACTTTTCCTGACAAATGACTGGAGAGATTTTGTTCTTAATCCATTAAGGGATTGCATATTAATGGAAGTAGGTCAGTGTACCTTCATTTCTCAGATGAAAAATACCTATGAAAAACTAGGACCCGGACATGACTACCTATCAATACATCCTACATTATAAATTCATAATGACTACCTATCAATAGCTACATCCTGTATTATTAATTCATAAGCTTTCAGTTTGTCATCAAAATAAAGGACCTTGACATGACTACCTATCAATACATCCTACATTATAAATTCATAAGATTTACTTTGACATGACTACCTATCAATACATCCTACATTATAATCATAATGACTACCTATCAATAGCTACATCCTGTATTATTAATTCATAAGGTTTCAGTTTATCATCAAAATAAAGGACCTTGACATGACTACCTATCAATACATCCTAATTATAAATTCATAAGATCTACTTTGACATGACTACCTATCAATACATCCTACATTATAATCATAATGACTACCTATCAATAGCTACATATTCATAAGGTTTCAGTTTATCATCAAAAAAGGACCCAAACATGACTACCTATCAATACATCCTACATTATAATCATAATGACTACCTATCAATAGCTACATCCTGTATTATTAATTCATAAGGTTTCAGTTTATCATCAAAATAAAGGACCTTGACATGACTACCTATCAATACATCCTAATTATAAATTCATAAGATCTACTTTGACATGACTACCTATCAATACATCCTACATTATAATCATAATGACTACCTATCAATAGCTACATATTCATAAGGTTTCAGTTTATCATCAAAAAAGGACCCAAACATGACTACCTATCAATACATCCTACATTATAAATTCATAAGGTTTCAGTTTGTCGTCAAAAATTAGGACCCTGACATGACTATAAGTGATGTATACCATAAAATGATCAGCTAGTTATAATCCTACAGACCTTGATCTGATAAATTCTTCTTTTTAATTGATGCCATCACCTATTCTCAACACCAGTATATAGTTTATAATCATCTGTGCCATGCAGTGTCTTATACATGAAAATTTAACCAACCTTTTCATAACTAGTTGCATTTATCCCATATTAGCTACTAGCCATATCTGGCCATAACCAATATTGGTAACCAATTATTACAGTTCTTCTGTTTATTAATCTCATTCTGTGTGAGAACAATGATCATTGTGCATGGAAATGTAACTGATCCTAGGAAATGCTATACATTAGGTGAGTGAAGCCTTGAGACCACAGTTGTTATAAGTGAGCATCATGCATGGATCATCACCTGTGAGGGGGCATGCACTATGTAACCTTTTTTAGCCAGGACATAATTATTACAAAAATGCACTAATAATAATTGTGCTCAGACAATTATTGTTAAATTATTCTTAATTTTCTTCACTAGCTATCATAGTAGCTACCAATAGATTTTATTACCTGACTGAGACATGATGCTCTAGATTGACATTATGCCAGTATTACTGACAACCTATTGTGCTGATTCCAATAATGCCTTATACATTACCTATAAGCATAACAATTATTATCGTATTCATGATACAAACTTTGAGAATTCAAATTTTAACTACAACTTATTTCTCTAACTTTTACTGACATATCTACTGGTATTCTTCTAGTTCTTTTTGAGTAGGTCATTTCCCAAAGTTAGCTACCCCCGTACACAGGAAGTTAATATTTATAAGCAGATCTCCTCTAGTAATAGCCAAGTGGATACGTACCTCTTCAAAGTGACCATCTCAATAGGCAGTTATAGATGAGGGTGACCAATAGTGAAGCTAGCTAGCCAAGTATGCCACCAAAAATAATCAACTTACGGTCTATTTCAGGATCATCACTTGACATGTCAAAGAATGGAGACAAACTGAAAGAGAAAGCTCTTAAAGCAAGCACACTATAGTTTTGCAAGGGGTCTGTGTATTATTATTATTATTGACGGTGAGGTGGTGTGCTGTGAGTGTGAGGCGGTGCGCTGTGAGAGTGACACTATACGCTGTGAGGGTTACGCAGCGAGTGACCTTCAGGGCCACCGTAGAAATGGGTGTGATTGTATTGTGACCTTATCCATGCCTACATTCTCATCCCTCACATCTATTAATACATAACCCCTTTACAATTGCTACTTGCTTTGTTTACAGTTATTGATATTTTTTTTTTAGTTGGACATGGAAGGAGTGAAGGTGAGAGAGTGTACATTAAAGACTTCAATACTTACGTTCTGGATGTCATAAATCATGTAAAAGATATGAAGTTATCTTATCCTGGAATACCTTGTTTCCTTATGGGGCATTCATTGGTAAGTGTCATTACACTCTACTTCTAATACTAACACCTTTTCCCAATAGATCAGCTATAGCTAATAGCAACTCTAATTATTGCAGGTATTATTAATATGTATAGGTATTAAATAAAATATAATGCATTGTATATTATAAAGGAGAGAATCCAGAAAGTAGCTACTACTACGTATTATTACATTTAGTATAGTAAAATAATGTAGAAAAGAACATTAGTCTAACAATAGTCTGAATTTCATGGACATGACCAACTCTTCCTTCTTAGCCTCTTTAGGTAATTAGCTACTAATAGATCTACTAGTAGACTTGTCACATTTATAATACTTAGGGAGAAGTGATTGGAGATATTTACTAAGCTTGCAATGTAGTATAATCTAAACTATGTATGTATGTAACTAGTAGAGATGGTATACATGTGTTCACTCGAGTCAGGAAGTTGCAGGTTGGGACAAAGCTACAGCCATAGAATTCGATAGTTTAATTGATGCGAAATTTTTGACCACACATTAATTAAGTTTCTAATTAAATTGTATCTCATAGTTAATAGCTAAAGGAGTAACATAACTAGCTTTTAAGCCTGTTTTACCAGCTGGAGAAGGTACTGGCATCTGGGAATCTTAATGACAATTTTTCTTTGTTCTCGTGCAAATCTAAACAATCTATGGACAATGGTAGCATTAATGTGGTTTTAGTTATGCACCCACATTGGTAGATCACCCACATCTTTTGTGGTCTGCTGAGCCATTGCATTTTGTGTGGTCAATGGCTTGATGTGTACTTGCTTATTGGAGTCCAGCTAATTTTGTTGCAGGATTATGTATAGGCCTGCTGGCCATTGTTAAGAGTTGAGTGGTGAGTATACGTATGTAGCTACGTAGCTACTTTTCAAAAGTTTGTGCTGCACCCACATAGACAGGCTATATAGCAGCAACCAGTAACTAGCTTAATTGCACCTGCTACATATAAGCTTGGCTACGTAGCTATCTATGAAAATCCCAAACTTTGAACCTTCCTCCTCTTCTCCCCAAATAGAAAAGATTTAGTTGGTTGATTTTATATAGCATTGCAATATTAATAATAATAGTACATGCCACATAGTGGCATGTACTATTATAGCCTTCTTAAAGAGCTTAGTTGAGTTAGATTTACTTTCTCACCTTTCAAATGTGGGTGAAGTTTCTTATTGTTTAAAAAATAGGTTTTGGTTGTGGCTAGCTAACTGGATGATCCTAGTTACTTGGGTGTGAAACACAAAACAGCTTACTCCATAGCCCTTAGGAGTAAAAAAGATGGCTTTTGAATTATTCATAATTATATAGGTCAATCAAGCATATTATTATATAGATGGCTATATATAGGATGAATTGAATGGTTATTATATACTGTTTGAATATGAACAGGGATCCTAGATGATTCTCTGGCTACGGGACCTTACCTAGATTGGATGGTTGTATTTATAGCCGTTGGAATAATAATAATTATTGTCTGGTTATGTATAGGGTGGATTGATTGCTGTTCTTGTGGCTATTCAACAGCAGGATATGTTCAATGGATTTATCTTCAGTGCAGCGGGAATACTAACTGATCCCAAAACTGTTAAACCATATGTTGTGAGTATAACTAAATTACATATAATATTATTATATTATTAATAGTCTAATTTATTATGTAAGTGGATATTCAGGTATGTCTCTGAATGTACTGGTGCTCTGATCTAAACATCTTTGGGCATTGATTATAATAAACTCTCCTAGTAATAACTATTATACAGCTAAAGTAAAAGACAGATGTTTAGAATAATATCATATATATACCACTTGTCGTATTATCACTCATCTAGAGCTATAATGTAATTTTTAATAATTATTATTATAAGTATATTAATGTCAATATCTTGAATCTAAGGTGGGCAATGACTGATAAAAATGAATTATAGGTATCTACATAGAGAACTGTTGAACTGGTAATGTTAACGAGAAAGTAATGTTAACAACGAATTTAACGAAGAGTAGTAGATCGTTATCATTACTACTTGTTAAATTAGATTAGTACTAGTAATTCTGGTATCATCCCCTTGTAGTACTGTACTAAACCGTTAACTTTATTTACCGTTAACATGTCTATACTCTCATTTTTTGGAAAATCGTTAAACATTATACCTGTTAACATTACCAGTTTTACAGTATATAATATCTATTGCTGTAGAAATTTTTTGCCAGAGTACTAGGATACCTTGCTCCTCATTTTGGAATAACAAATCTTGATCCACTTAACATCAGCAGTGTTCCTGAAGAGGTTAGCAGAAAATAGTAACAGACTATGGTATGATTGTATAGTTATGACCAGTCATTATACCTTTGATAAGCTAAGTCAGTTACTGTCCTCAGTGACTGCTTTTCACTATTATAGAGACCATGGTCTACCCACATAATGGCCTTCACCTCCCTGCCCATTTTTAAAAAAGAAATGTCTACCTCCATCACTCCATCCTCTGCATAGAGCAAATAGTATTCCTACTTTTTCTCACTATATCATCCATTTCTGACTTCATACCATCAGTGTGTTATAGTCTTGTTTATAGTATATATAACTACATATTATTGTTACTGTTAGGTTGGTGTCTATAGAAAGGATCCGTTAATATATCATGGTGCAATGAAAGCTAGGTATTTTAAGGAGTCTCTTGCCAAAATGGATGTTGCACAAGCTGGTTTAAATATAATAAATTTACCCACTTTGGTGTTACATGGAACAGAAGATCAACTGGTCCCATTTTTAGCCTCAGAATATATTTTCAATAACATCTCAAGTGAAGACAAACAGTTTGAGGTATGTATAACAGTACTTATCGAGCAAATAAGCACAAAAATGAAGTAATATCAGGAACCACACATACGTAGTAATAATACACCCAAACAGTGTAGCTATAATATATGGAAGAAATTATAACTTTGGAACAGAATGAGACCTGAAGCTAAAGTTGGGGGGTTTATGGGAGAAAGCTTCTTTTTTGGTCGGGTCATAACTTCCTAATGCTTTACCCTTCATACTTGATTTTTGTAGCAAATTATATACTCCTTTTCTCATAAGCACAAAAACATATCACAGATGTATAATTGAAAAGTTACTGTTACAGGGGGTTGGAAGATGATTTTACGTAGTTGGGGCGGGGGGCACCATTTAATCTAGGCCCCCAGTAAATTTTAGCCATCTGAGATTATTTCTAGTACAATCTTAATAATGAAGTTACAATAATAATAGTGATTAAAAAAGTCAAAAATCTTTAATTGCTGCAGAGCCTTTCTCCAGTATCCAAATATTTAATGTGGAGCTTTGACACTTGCTAAAAGTCAGGAAATTTTGCTGCTTAGCATGTTAGCATTAGTACAAATAATTATTTTGAACTTAGATGAGCAAACACTTGTTATCCAGGGATACTTTTATGCCAACTAGACTGCAGTAAGCTTTAAGCTTTCCTTATGCTTTTTCTCTGATGTGCATGCCTCACCTTGGAATCGAACACATCCAAGGAACAGCTATATTCATAAAGCACTGACAATCACATCCACAAGGCCTGTCACCACAATAATAATAGCACACTAAATCCTATTAATTTTTCCCAATATTTGAACCACTTAGAATTTCTTGACTCTATGGTAAGTACATTTTGTTTTTACATTAGATATTTTATTTACTTTCAGAGGTTTGAAGGTAGCTATCATGAAGTGCTTCACGATAAGGAGCAAGAGAGAGCCCTCAATGTAATAAAAGACTGGCTTATTGCCCATAAAGATTATTACATAGGAACAGAATAGATAGCTAGCTAGTGTCATTGATGTAATAACTACTACTTCATATTATTATTATTATATAATAGCATTGTTACATCCAGTTTTGTTTACTTTCCTCCAAATAATTTGCCATGACCTAGTAGCTAGTATATTTTTATAAAGGACTGCAATATTTATACTGCAAAACATAAAAGAAAAAGACATTTTGATTGTTATTATTATCTTTGCACGATGTAGGGACATTGTTTACCACTGATCATTATAGCTAGGTAGTAACAAAATCAGGAACAAACATCAAATGACCAAACTCACTATGAATTTCATTAAAAATATCACAGCCTTGAAGTGTTTGCATGTACAATTCGAAATTAGGTTGAGATTTCAAAGCACTGTACAGCATAATACTCTAATTTTGCCTAAGGCTCTCTGTGGCTTGTAGATGACAGACATAATAAAACAGGTTGTGAATTTTGGTTGACTACTCTCATACACCAAAGTAGAGTGTTTATGCACACATTCACTAGCTATTAATGTATTTCTGTGACAAACAGCAGCCGATTATAGAACCTTGGGGATGGATATTGATAATGGCACAGTCTCGGACATTTTGGGACACTTGGAGGGTATTCAACATTGCAGATTTGGCAGCAATTATTATTATTATGAGTAAAAAGCCAAGCTAGTCTTGTCAGACTCTTGAACAGAAAATAATAATAGTCATAATTATATATG
The DNA here is from genome assembly GCA_964016965.1 of Diacarnus erythraeanus. NCBI lineage: Eukaryota > Metazoa > Porifera > Demospongiae > Poecilosclerida > Podospongiidae > Diacarnus > Diacarnus erythraeanus. The sequence continues at coordinate 1,848,816 of OZ024670.1, forward strand.
CACATAAATTGGTGTTACACAGTGCATGGCACACGTGCAGCAAGCCAGCTAAAATCTACTCTTTCACAACTACATATAATAATACCAAGTTTCTATTCCAGGATAACAAGATAATATAGCTATATAGTCCATCTCACTACAATGGAAGGGAAGGATTTTTTTTGCATATTCCTTCATTTTCCAAGAAGTCTCACTTATAGTAATTTACCTATGTGAGTGTTGCAGAATAAATTTTCTGCTAAATTCTGACCAGTTTTTTTTTTTTTTTTTTTTTTTTTTTGCTAGTCTAGTTGTCTTCAGTTTGTTGACAGCAAGTTCTAGGCTAGCTGCTAGTGGGAGAATCAAAGTCTTGAGCTGGAAGCTGCTCAGAGGTATTGTTAGCAAAAATAGAAATTTTTTGTTCTTACAAGTAGTGACAGGTGTTTTAGCGCACCCAGCCCTATGCACTCCAGCTTCAAGATGGTGGCCAGAGTTAGGTAGGTAGTTGTTAATGTCCATTAGCTAATTAAATATTATTATTATATGTTCAAACTTGCAACACTTATACAAGCATCACACCACATTAGTGTTAATTAACATGCTTACCTAAGTAATATAATATTAACCATGACATCATTAGTCATTGTGTTTTTTTTTTTTTGGGGGGGGGGGGGTGCTTCTATGTGTAATTTTCCATACATTACATCACCTTGTACATAGTAAAACCTTATATTATATCAACATCATATCTAACTCCCTGTCTCTCCTGACTTTCTTGTCTCTCTTGTCTCTCCTGTCTTCCCTGTCTCTCCTGTCTTTCCTGTCTTCCCTGTCTCTCCTGTCTTCCATGTCTCTCTAGTCTTCCCTGTCTCTCCTGTCTTCCATGTCTTCCATGTCTCTCTTGTCTCTCTTGTCTTCTCTGTTTCTCCTGTGTTCTGCTCTCTCTCCTTTCTTCCCCATCTCTCCAGTTCTCCTGTAGATCCAGGTGATTGTACACAAGCACATTGTGGAGGACTGTCTTCATGGGATTTAAAAGGATACCGCCATAACTGTGATCATCAAGATCTAATGGTCAATCTGATGTTGAAGCATTGCATATTGAGTTTTTTATCTGATCATGTTTTGAAAATTCAAGAGCGACTATTATAATACCAAAAAATATTATGAGCCCTACGTATAAAAATGTATGGCTCATTCTGACATGGTTGTTTCAATTATTGCTAGCTATAGTGTGGTCCACCTTACTACACATAAAAGGGATTCTGGAAAGAGTCAGTTGGCATTATGGAGCACTGAGTGCTCTACACATAACTAATAATATTAACTAGGCATTTTTTCTGTAGTTCCTCCTACTCTGAAGACTCTCCTGAATGACCTCACTCCAGTGAAGCATAAATGGCATAGGATTTGCATTCAGTTAGGCATTCCTAACAGAAAGCTCCTTGAGTTTAAGAAGTACTCTCTCTGTGGGTCTGGATTATTGGTTGAATGGTAACACTGAGGTCCCCATTACATGGGAATCTGTGGTGGCAGCCCTGGAGTCCCCTAGTATAAAGGAACCTGAACTAGCTACAATGTTGAGAGAGAAGTGGACAGATGAGAAACCTGCTGAAGGTAAATAGAATCTATCTTGAATGCATTTATTATTGTACACTCTCTATAATTATGTCTATAGCATAATAGTATAGCAGAAGTAGTAGCATTAAGTGCTTCATGTACATTAAGAACAAGCATCCACCCGGCCTCTGGTCTATACATTTCTTCATCAAATTAATACTGATTACAAGTTCCATTCTTCCAATGGTCATTGATTTAATGTTTAGAAGTAGGTTATAAGGGATAGGGGGTTGTAATTCTCAAGGAAGGAAAGCACAGCACTGGGTCAATTACATAGGCACAATAATTATAAATTGTATGGATACATTTTTGTTGTTAAAGTCTAAGGGTAATGTTAGCGTGACAAAGAATTGGTTGTATATATTTGCCAATTCTCACTAATAAAATGAAGTATTATAACCATTGGTTCACAGACAAGGTAAAACCAAGGTAGCTACTTCTTTTCCATTATTGTTTTTTGCTCATTATTGTCTTACAGTGAACCCACCTCAGGAGAGATCTATGATGACACCTCTTGAGAGATTTCCATTCCTGAAAGCAGAGTATTTGACTAACGAGCGTAGAGAAATGGCGGTTAATTATAGAAAGTGAAGAGATCCGATCAAGATTCTCCGTCATTGTTAATCATACCTATCTGGGGCTACAGAATAACAAGATTTCTGTTGATGAACTAAAAAAATCACTGAGTTATAGTTTGTACCAGGATGAACTAATGAAGGAATTACATGACATGACTGACCTGAATGAGGCATTCGTAAAAGCTAAAAAAGTTTGGTCGTTTTTTGATTTTGAAACAGTTAAAAAAATCATTAAGAGTTTCTTCATAGATGATTTTGACTTACAAGTTGAGTTAAGGTCATACGAATCATATTTCAAGATTTACTGCCAGAGGAGACTTTGTGATGTTCCTATTGACTTTCTTTTGAGAGACGAAGTGCCTACAAAAATCACCAATGTACATGTCAAAGTTGACGAGACCTTCAATAATATTCGATTAGAAAAAGTGAAAGTAATTGAGCAAAAGCTATCACATCTGCTAGGCACAGATTTATATCTCCTCGATGTCAAGGATGGCTGCAAAGAGCTATTTTCAACTGCTTCTGCAAAATAAATGCGAAATCCCCCTTAAAAGAAGAAGATTTATTAGAATTGGGAGTCCTGAGGTTGTATGATGATACATGTGAGTATTTTCCTGCATCGACACAAGCCCCATTACAATCACCATCCTCACTGCCATCACCATTGTCACCACCATCACAATTACTTCAGTCAGCTACACAAACTACTGATATACCTTTAGGTAAGAGATATAACTAAGTATCCTGGGAGTTGAGATGTATGAATACTTAAGTTTGCTACACTTTGTTATTAGGTCAATATACACCTTTATGTGTCCACTATTAGATCATTATCTTCATTTTAAGAGTTAAAGTCCTATTGCAGAAGCTAATATTTACCACCCCCATACAATGATGATGTGAATTAATTAATAAGTAATTGCTAATAGCTATTTAGCAATTTTCTAGAATCTGATAACTATAATATGCATGAATATCTTGACTTGTCACAATTAGATGCTGAGGAGTTAAATATAAGGAGTTTCCTCAGTGAATCACTGAACTCGGATCATCCTGGAAGTGTTACTACACAGGGACAAGAGGACAGTAAGAGATATATCATGGCTTGTGCATCATTTGTCTGGTTGTTTTAGAAGGATGTTATACATTCATTTCTTAGCAGCTTATTCCACTTACTCAGCAATTAGGGGTCACCACAGGGCCAGATCTAGGATCTACGTATTAGAGAGCATTGGGGGCGGGCACAAGTGATAACTCATAGGTAGACTTTTCATGGGAGAGTGGTACCTTCCTGGTTCTGATTCTACAACCCACTCTGATAAAAAAGACTTGCTCCAAGTAAACATTACAGGGGGCTAGAATAGAAGGTTTATTTCTATTATTGTTACACTTGATTTCTCTGCTTTCAAAATGGCTTCCCTCCTATTTTCAGACTTACCTTCTCCTCCTGTGAACCCACCAGACCTTGCTTCATCTGTTTTTCCTCAAATAGAACCTCTAGATGCCTCCCAGGTGGAAAAAAGTTATGAAGTCTATGCCGGCTCAGCGTATAGTAGTGGAAGCAGCATGTCTCTCACAAGTGCTGATAACTGTCCTGCATCTGTGAGCAGACACCAGTCAAGAAGGTGGTCACATGGCAATAGCGACATGCAATTACGGAGGAAAATGACAAGAAGCAAGAGTCTACCAACCAGGACCAGGAGTATGACATCAAATGAGATTCAAGTAAGGAAGACTGAATAATGATCATCAGGATTTCTAGATATAAAGAAAGCATCAAAATTATAATTGAAATAGTCATGTAATAATTATATTATTTGCAGGAATTTCATGTAAAGCAAAAATCTGTGGATTTAACAGATACCACAGCAAAATACAGTGGGGAGATACATAGTGCAGCAAGAAGAGGAAATCTGTTATAATATCTTCACAGGAGTTTCTGTTCCGGAGTTTCTGTCCTAGGGTATAGCCTCCCCCCTATAGAATTTTTTACACTGTCATCTATAATCTCTTCTCAGAAGTTTCTGCACCAAGAGCTTCTGTCCTAGGGTATGGCCTCCCTCCCATAGAATTTTCTACACTGTTTTGTCTATAATCTCTTTCCACGAGTTTCTGCACTAGGAGTTTCTGTCTTTGGATCTAGCCTATTAATATTTACTATTTAGCTACCACCATCTATCTCTGCTGCTCTTACCAAAACATAGGCCTGAGAAAATACCCTGGGGGCGGAGGCTATACCCTAGGATATTAATTCGGGTGGGGGGGGGGGGGGGGAGGTCATACCCTAGGGTAATTCCTCCGGGGGAGCTCCCACCCTGGGGGAGATATCTTTCGACTAGGGTCTTAGAATTACGTCCTAGCTTACTGAATAATGTCCTTGTATGTACTGTAGCCTTTACATCTCCTGGCAATAATTTAGGTGTTATAACAATTTTTAATGACTCATGTTAATGTCAGCTTTTCAGTCCAGAAGAGATTCAGCAACATTAGTTACATGTTCTTCATTTCATATCTGATCTAAATACTACCTACTACATAGCTATAACTGTACACAAGCTTGATGATAACAATTTGCATTATAATTCTGCCCAAAACAACTAGTGTCAGGTGGTTACCATAGGGCAGTTAAACATCTTCTCCAATTAGCTAGCTATATGGGCAAATACTTGTGTCCTATTTTGTCCATTACATACTTGAAAGACCACTATAAAATCACTGTTCAGCTATATCTCATCATGTTGGTGTTGATTGGAGACATGGAAATTATTATTCTACATTACAGTAGCTACTTTTTGGTTATAGCAAATGTCGGAAGACAAGTGGAGCCACTAGTTCCCCCTAACCATCAGGATCTGCTACCCTCCCCCCAACATGGTGAGGAAATTCTGTTGCCTCACTCTAGTGGGGTCGAGATGCCACCAATTCAGTCATCACCTGTCGATGTTGAGGCTATCAATATGCCATCCATCCAGTCATCATTTTCAGAGATCAAGACAGCCGAGTCGAACGTAGTGTCAGCATCATCTCTCTCTGCACTTGTCCTGAATCTCCTAGTCTCGGTAATGCATGTGCTGTTAGTGTTAGTGGGCATGATAGTGGCTTAGTCTGTAATCCTGGTGAGGTGTCTAGTGTTTGCATTGATGGATGTGTAGTAGGTTCAATGCCTCAAGCTAGAGTTTGTAAGTTATCACCTGAAAAAAAGTACTCTCTGCTAAAAAATCACTTTAAGCCTGAACCCACTTATAAATTTCCTAGTAGACCCTTGGATGGCTGAGGTTGAGTTCCCTGATATGTAATAAATACACCTAGTCCTTATAATACAAAGGAATAACTTAAAGTTTACAAGAGCTTAGCTAGATGGTTGGTCGAAGAGTGGGTAAGCAATGTGCTTGTTCATGCAGTAACATCAGACAATTCCATTGCAATTGTGAAGCACTCCCAGGCTGTGACTAAAACACTATTGAAGCCATGGGTTGCAGTCTCCTTGCTAGGAAACATTCAATTATAGGCCTTGACAAAATTTGCTCAGCAAAATTTGAGCAAAATGGGCAGCCAGAAGAAAGAAGCAATTCTTCAAGCAAAATGGGCTGTCAATCTGCTCAAAAAAGCAAAATGGGACCCACTTCCTGCTAAATTACTAGCTAGATATCTATACTTCCACTTCCACATCTACTTCCTGTCACATGTACCTAGGAGGGCTTTAATAAGTTGCTTGGTGGAAGAGCCATGCTATTGAGCTCCCCAATTGGGCTAATGCCTTCAAACTAGTTCTCTTTAGTACAGCTATCTTTGGCTGTGACAGAAAGAGTTTTCTCAATCTTAAAACAATACACAGCTCAACAGTAGTCATCTTTGGAGGACTAGCTACCTGTTATGTTCAAAGGAATAGCAAAAAGATTGAGCAAAATGGGTGAACCATGAAGCAAAATACTTATTGAGCATAAAAGCAAAAAAAAAGCAAATTTTGTCAGGGCCTATTCAATTACTGTACAGTCCTGTAAGTTTATTTAGTGATAAATTTTAACTAAGATTGTCAATGTAGCTAGCTAGATGAGCATTCAAGTAAGACATGTTTACCACCTCCAAGCTTTTCATTATTTCAAACTGAAACAGGTCTGTGCATTGATCATCATCTAATCAAATCTCTCTTATGGCAACACCTGCAATAATTGTTAAGTTGTGACCTCTTTATTAACCTCTTAACCAAGAGGCATGTTCAATCCCAAGTTTATAACATCTCCTGCCATGCACATATAGACTTAAATCAATACCTAGCTATATACTTAGTTCAACTGTAGCTTCTTTCTTGTGTTTCTTATTCTGATCATGTTAATTTCAATCTGACCATTGAACAGACATGGCTACATTTTTTCTATACTGATTTAAGATTTTCCACCTGATGGTATAAATAATGATGGTACTTCAACCAAGAAGATAAGTGGATCTAACTATTAAAATACTACTCCAGGGACATATTCTGGTATAGCTCAAGGTTTCCTCTCCATAACCTCTTCTCCAACAAGAAATTAATGTCTCGTTCTTATAGCTATAGCTCTCCTATCAAAATTAATTTTGGGCTGACTGTTTAGCTATTGTGGAACTGTTGTTCCAGCTGGTTAGTTCATAGCCCTCTACGAGAGCACTACTACTAGCTGGTGACACGTATGCTGGCACTAACACTTAGTATCGTTTAGTTCATCTGGATTGGAAGAACAGAATTACATAGCTACGTAGTGGTCTCAGTAGGAGGCTTAACACTGTGACCACTTTATACTACTAGCTGATCTAGATGCTAATATAATGGTTTTTATTGTATTAATTTTTAATGAAATACTTCTTATTAGGAAAAAAATCTGCAATATTATTTATGATAATAATAATAATTATAATAACTTAAAAGATGATAAATATTCCACCACATTACTTTGACCTTTATCTGAGGCCCTATCAAGAGGTGTAAGGTTATTATGGCCTTTGATGTTTGGGGGACAATGTAAATCTTCAATGAGGAACTTGACGACTTTAAGATGACCTTCTCTTGCAGCGTAATGAAGGGGAGTGTTATTGTTTTCAGATCGGCACATAGGGTCACAACCCTTTTGAGTGAGGTAGCGGACAATGGAAAGGTGTCCTTTCATTGCTGCCTGATGCAATGGTGTTACTTTGTCATCGTCTAATGCTGAGGGGTCACATTCAAGATCTTCTACGAGGAGCTTGACAAGGCTGAGGTGACCACGTTTAGAAGCCAGATGAAGAGGCGTCTTTCCAAACTGACCAGCAACATTAGGACTGCACTTTAGTTCAGAGAAATAAAATTCCACTATGTTCATACAATCATTAAGTAGTGCATTATGAAGTGGAGTGTTCTTCTTCCTGTCTCTGCAGAGAGAGTCACACTCCTTGACTTTGACTAAGTATTTGACTACAGGTAGGTGACAACTTTCTGCTGCAAGATGCAGTGGAGTTACCTGTTCATTATCTCTGCTAGAAGGATCACAGCCACAATCTGCTATCAAATACTTTACAATAGACAAGTGACCCTCTTTAGCAGCAAAAAAGATAGGCCCTCTGGATTGTTCACCACCAGGAAGGTTAGGGCTACACTTCATTGAAATGAAATGTTTCACAAGGTCTAAATGTCCATTCAAAGTCGCCAAATGTATGGGTGCTAATCCTTCTTTAGTGACATCTGTCAAGATATCCTCTTCCTTCATACGATATAACATTGTTGTAATGAGAAATTTCACAATACTCAACTTGCCACCTATACAAGCTCTGTGAAGAGGTGAATAGCCATCCTCATCCTGACAAAATGTGTCCACTTGGAGCTTTTTGATCAAGTATTTAACTATAGAAGAATCTTTAGCTTCAGCTGCTGCATGTAGTGGAGTCGTACCATTCCAGCCTAAGGATTCAGGATTACATTCCTCTTCTTTGATGAGGTACTTCAGCACATTCAGTTTTCCGTTGTAAGCAGCTAAATGTAATGCTGTATTGTTATCTTCATCTTTCCACATAGGGTTGTGACCTATTGCAATGAGCTGCTTCACTTCCTCCAGATTTCCTCTTCTTGCTGCACTATGTATCTCCCCACTGTATTTTGCTGTGGTATCTGTTAAATCCACAGATTTTTGCTTTACATGAAATTCCTGCAAATAATAATATAATTATTACATGATTATTTCAATATATAATTTTGATGCTTTCTTTATATCTAGAAATCCTGATGATCATTATTCACTTGAATCTCATTTGATGTCATACTCCTGGTCCTGGTTGGTAGACTCTTGCTTCTTGTCATTTTCCTCCGTAATTGCACGTCGCTATTGCCATGTGACCACCTTCTTGACTGGTGTCTGCTCACAGATGCAGGACAGTTATCAGCACTTGTGAGAGACATGCTGCTTCCACTACTATACGCTGAGCCGGCATAGACTTCATAACTTTTTTCCACCTGGGAGGCATCTAGAGGTTCTATTTGAGGAAAAACAGATGAAGCAAGGTCTGGTGGGTTCACAGGAGGAGAAGGTAAGTCTGAAAATAGGAGGGAAGCCATTTTGAAAGCAGAGAAATCAAGTGTAACAATAATAGAAATAAACCTTCTATTCTAGCCCCCTGTAATGTTTACTTGGAGCAAGTCTTTTTTATCAGAGTGGGTTGTAGAATCAGAACCAGGAAGGTACCACTCTCCCATGAAAAGTCTACCTATGAATTATCACTTGTGCCCCCAATGATCTCTAATAGATCCTAGATCTGGCCCTGTGGTGACCCCTGATAATTGCTGAGTAAATAGAATAAGCTGCTAAGAAATGAATGTATAACATCCTTCTAAAACAACCAGGTAATACAGACAGCTGATGCACAAGCCATGATATATCTCTTACTGTCCTCTTGTCCCTGTGTAGTAACACTTCCAGGATGATCCGAGTTCAGTGATTCACTGAGGAAACTCCTTATATTTAACTCCTCCGCATCTAATTGTGACAAGTCAAGATATTCATGCATAATATAGTTATCAGATTCTAGAAAATTGCTAAATAGCTATTAGCAATTACTTATTAATTAATTCACATCATCATTGTATGGGGGTGGTATATGTCCCAAATATTAGCTTCTGAAATAGAACTTTAACTCTTAAAACGATCTAATAGTGGACACTTAAAGGTGTATATTGACCTAATAACAAACTTTAAGTATTCATACAAGGATTATCTCAATACTTAGTTATATCTCTTACCTAAAGGAATGTGAGGTATATCAGTAGTTTGTGTAGCTGATTGAAGTAATTGTGATGGCGGTGACAATGGTGATGGCAGTGAGGATGGTGATCGTAATGGGGCTTGTGTCGATGCAGGAAAATACTCACATGTATCATCATACAACCTCAGGACTCCCAATTCTAATAAATCTTCTTCTTTTAAGGGGAATTTCGCATTTATTTTGCAGAAACAGTTGAAAATAAGCTCTTTGCAGCCATCCTTGACATCGAGGAGATATAAATCTGTGCCCAGCAGATGTGATAGCTTTTGCTCAATTACTTTCACTTTTTCTAATTGAATATTATTGAAGGTCTCGTCAACTTTGACATGTACATTGGTGATTTTTGTAGGCACTTCGTCTCTCAAAAGAAAGTCAATAGGAACATCACAAAGTCTCCTCTGGCAGTAAATCTTGAAATATGATTCGTATGACCTTAACTCAACTTGTAAGTCAAAATCATCTATGAAGAAACTCTTAATGATTTTTTTAACTGTTTCAAAATCAAAAAACGACCAAACTTTTTTAGCTTTTACGAATGCCTCATTCAGGTCAGTCACGTCATGTAATTCCTTCATTAGTTCATCCTGGTACAAACTATAACTCAGTGATTTTTTTAGTTCATCAACAGAAATCTTGTTACTCTGTAGCCCCAGATAGGTATGATTAACAATGACGGAGAATCTTGATCGGATCTCTTCACTTTCTATAATTAATCGCCATGCTAATCTTTCTCTACGCTCCTTAGTCAAATACTCTGCTTTCAGGAATGGAAATCTCCTCTCTAGAGGTGTCATCATAGATCTCTCCTGAGGTGGGTTCACTGTAAGACAATAATGAGCAATGAAAAAGAAGTAGCTACCTTGGTTTTACCTTGTCTGTGAACCAATACTTCATTTTATTAGTGAGAATTGGCAAATATATACAACCAATTCTTTGTCACGCTAACATTACCCTTAGACTTTAACAACAAAAATGTGTCCATACAATTTATAATTATTGTGCCTATGTAATTGACCCAGTGCTGTGCTTTCCTTCCTTGAGAATTACAACCCCCTATCCCTTATAACCTATCCTCCACAACTTCTAAACATTAAATCAATCACCATTGGAAGTTGTAAATGGAACTAGTAATCAGTATTAATTTGATGAAGAAATGTATAGACTAGAGGGGGTGGATGCTTGTTCTTAATGCACATGAAGCACTTAATGCTACTACTTCTGCTATGCTGCTATGCTATAGACATATAGAGAGTGTACAATAATAAATGCATTCAAGATAGATTCTATTTACCTTCAGCTGGTTTCTCATCTATCCACTTCTCTCTCAACATTGTAGCTAGTTCAGGTTCCTTTATACTAGGGGACTCCAGGGCTGCCGCAACAGACTCCCATGTAATGGGGACCTCAGCGTTACCATTCAACCAATAATCCATACCCACAGAGAGAGGATTACCATACTTCTTAAACTCAAGGAGCTTTCTGTTAGGAATGCCTAACTGAATGCAAATCCTATGCCATTTATGCTTCACTGGAGTGAGGTCATTCAGGAGAGTCTTGAGAGTAGGAGGAACTACAGAAAAAATGCCTAGTTAATATTATTATTAGTTATGTGTAGAGCACTCAGTGCTTCATAATGCCAACTGACTCTTTCCAAAATCCCTTTTATGTGTAGTAAGGTGGACCACACTATAGCTAGCAATAATTGAAACAACCTATTACTGTCAGAATGAGCCATACATTTTTATACATAGGGCTCATATTTTTTGGTAGTTAATAGTCACTCTTGAATTTTCAAAACATGATCACGATAAAAAACTCAATATGCATTGCTTCAACATCAGATTGACCATTAGATCTTGATTAGAGGCAAAAATTTTATGCCTTTAGAGGCAACAAAATGTGAACTTTTTAACATTATATCAAAAGGAGGGGGTGTGTCCTGACCCCCTAGACCACTTTCACCCCCTGGACCTACCCCTGATGTCAGCTTCTGTAACTCTTGAAATGAAGCCATTGCTCTAATAATGGACATTTTAAGGTACCTAGAGACCACACCTTTAATAATGTGGCTTGTGATTAACTGAGTGAATTCTCTAGTTGTAGCTAGATAATTGGAAAGCTAGAAGTGTTTCTGGTATATAGTTATGTAGCAGATTAGACATTATTGTTATGAAAAGCATGAAGATACTTTGAGGTGAAACATAAACTGGTGTATTATGAGTGAAGCCAACCTTTTTGTTTATTGAGTTTAACATTATCACAATTACTATTATCAGTACCTCATATTTTATTACTCTGTTTCAAATTATCAGTGCCATTAAAGTATGACTACCATCATCGTAATTGTCGACATACAGCAACAAGTAAAGCCTCACTTAAGTAATTTGAGTCGTGTTAAGGAAACACTTGTAGGCTCCATTATTATGTAGCTATAAAATTTTAGAATTCTTTTTGCACTAATGATGCACTTGACAGGAAATGGTGAATTTATTTGCTCCCATTATATCCCTATGAATTTTTTTTGCCAAACAAAAAATTAAAGGGGTGTGGCTTTTAAGCTAATACTTCCTGTGTGAATGTACCAAGGTCTAATCTTAGATGGACTAAAAGGATTCAAACTTATGAATACCATTATAGGGATAGAGAATAGAGATACAATTATACCCAATAGGACAAAAAAATAAAGGAAAGGGTTAAACATTCAGGTAAGCATTAATCTCAACTCCCAGGGTACTTAGTTATACTGTATTTTACTTACCTAAAGGAATGTGAGGTATATCAGTAGTTTGTGTAGCTGGCTGAAGTAATTGTGATGATGGTGACAATGTTGATGGCAGTGAGGATGGTGATGGCAGTGAGGATGGTAATGGTGATTGAGGATGTGTTGGTGCTTGATAATACTCACATGTGTCATCATACAACCTCAATACTCCCATTTCAAATAAATCCTCTTCTTGCTGGCTATCCAACGGAAGTATCATGTTTATCTTACGAAGACAGTTAAAAATAAGTTCTATGCAGCCATCCTCGACATTAAGGAGATATAATTCTGTGCCTAGCAGAAGCGATAGCTTAGCTTCAATCTTCTTTATTTTATCTAATGGAATGTTAAAGGTTTCATCAATTTTGACATGAAGATTGGTGATTTTTGAAGGCATTTCAGCTCTAATAATGTCAATAGGAACGTCACAAAGTCTCCTCTGGCAGTAAATCTTGAAATCTGATTCATATGATTCTAGTTCAACTTGTAAGGCCTCATTATTGCATAAACTCTTAATAGTGTTTTTTAATATCTTATAATCAAAAAATGACCAAAACTCTTTAGCTTTTAAGAATGCTCCATTCAAGTCAGTCACATCCTGCAATTTCTTAACCAGTTCATCCAAGTACAAACAACTAAATGTATTTCTCAGTATATCAAGAGAAATATTATTGTCCTTTAGCACCATATAAGTACGATTAACAAGAACTGAGAATTTTTCTCTCATAGCTTCGCTTTGTGTAATTAATTTCAGTTCATATCTTTCCCTTTGCTCTTTGGTCAATTTCTCATCTTTCAGGTATGGAAATCTCTCCGGAGGTGGATTCTCTGTACAATAATACTATTTTGATTACTGTATAATTATTGAGCTGCTTAAATAGCTAGCTACAGTAGCTACTATATGCACTAGCATAATATTTTCATTAAGTTTCATGCAAATCTGAATATATGTAGCTAGCCTTACTAAACATGCTAGCTACATGAAAACTCCAGAGTGATAGACAACTTGAACTAGACATGTTTACTATTACAGAGAAACTCTAGAGTGAGATGTTAGCTAAACTCCATAATGAGTGACAACTATGTATATTAGGGAGTGAGAGACAACTTGATCCGAACTATGAATTGGTGCAGTAAAGCAAGTCATTTTACTTACTCGTTCTCTTTACAAGCTTAGTCCCAATTTTGAAGATTGTTATATACTTTGGGTAAGTACAGTATGTATAGCAGTTGAATCTGTCACTACTGATTCTCTAATTGTAACACAATTACAGTTGCTTTTTTATGTAGTCCTCAAGTGAATTGTTTTGTATTACATTGAAATTATCTTACTAACTAGCTACCTGGAAAATAATAATAATTATTATCATTATGTATTATCTCACAATTAATATTAAAATAGGTATATTATAGGACTTAAAGTTCCATAACAACAAAACATTAGTGATTAATTATGCTCAATTGCCAAATAAATTTTGGAGTGATTTATGCGTATGTATAATCTAAATGCTTATTGGTTATTGGAGGCTAGCTAGCTAAGTCATCAGCTAGATAGCTAGACACTTACTGTCCAGTTAATTGCAGTATCTAAACTACTATGTATCAAGCCCAGGTTCTTGCTAAAGCTATAGTGGAGTTGTTCTAATTACAAAATTAATATTATTAATCCTGTAATTATTATTATGCACATGTTAATTAAACATTACATGAGATAACAGAGAGTGAGTAATCTTTGTATTGCATCTATGTATTTGCCTCTGCGTGACCAATTTATGTTATTGTTTTGGATTGAATTTGATAGTGGAGGAGGCAACTATGTATACATTACAGAGCATATTATGAAATTTAATATCATGATGTAATTCAATCGTGTGTGCTCATGCATGAGGTCCTTAGTTGTGGGGGTAGGTAAGGGTGGAAGTTAAAGTGATTACTCACTACTTTGTGAAAAACTCCCTTTTGCACATGCAATCAAAGTGACTGCATGTCACCAATAAAAAAGCAAATGGTTCTATTATAGAGACAGACATTAGCTATGCAATTATATGAGGCAATGACAGTATCATTCTATTGTGTGAACAAATAGAATATTATACTTACCTTCAGCTTTGTTAGTGATCTCTATCCGTTTCTTTCTCAATTTTTTAGCTAGTCCAGGTTCATCTACATGTGGGGCATTTAGGGCTGCTACTACAGACTCCCATGTGATGGGGACCTCAGTGTTACCATTCAACCAATAGTCCAAACTATTAATGAGAGGATCTCCATCCTTCTCAAATTGAAGGAGCTTGCAATTAGGAACACCTAACTGAATGCAAATCTTGCGCCACTTATGTTGCACTGGAGTGAGATCATTCAGGAGAGTGTCGAGAGTAGGAGCTACAGAAGAAAATGGTGGAATATAAGGATAATTAAGTGTTGATAATTAGCCCACTTTGCATTATTGATTTCGCTGCACCTCGTCATCTAATTTCAGTGCCTCAAGTTTTTCACCTATTATTAAGTACGTATTCTTAGTTTATATCTTGCACTGAGTTTGTTAGGCTATCTAAGAAAGGAAATAGGCATCTTCTGTCTTCCAATAATGTATTTTTATGCTTTTAACTTTTCCATAAACAATGAACTATGGTGTCATCAAAATGACATAATGCATAAATAACTGAATTACTTTCTTCATACAAATACCCAATAATCAGTTGCTTATAGACTGAATTATGGAGAAACTGATGTTTAGTGTATCATCATGTCTGATAATTATGCTGTAATTTGAGTACATGCCATAAAATAACTATTGTTGTTGGGTGTTAATTATTAGATATAATAATATCATTATTATATGTAATTTATTTCCTTAATGCACTGAGATTTACTGGACCAATGGACCTAGCACTATATAGATACGTAGATCATTTCCTCAGTCTAAAATGTATGATCTGTGATTCTTTAATTGCAGTCATGATGTCCCAACTAATATTTTATCCTATGTCAATGAAGTTTAAGAGAGTCATTGTGAATTAACATTAATAGCTATATTATGTATAGTAGAGGGTGGCATGGAATATCCTTCATATTGTCATTTTGAGCTTCAATCTCATAACTATCGTTTTGAAAGAGTATTAATTTTGCTAATCCCCAAACTCTGCTGTATTTCTAGCTATTTCATGCCTTTGAAAACTTACTATCAGGTCCAGGATTGAGTTCTACGTCTCCTGACAGTATTAGCAGAGAGGAAAGAACCCTCTGAATGAATGATAGGTTGAGGAACGAAGCTAGATACACCTGAACATCAGATATAGTGGGTGAGGTAGCACAAGAGTGAAGAACTAGAGAAAGTGAGACAAAGAGTATATAGCTAGTTACGTCACATTATACTTACAAATATTCTTTCATCCTAAGAACAGTTATAGCTATCATATAAAACTTTATAGTCTGTCAAAGTTTTGACTTAGTGCTGATTAATTAGCTAACTCACAATTTATTAATGCTACCCCCATCTTCATAATTATTGGCAAAATTGCTTAACTAGCTAGCTACGTAGCTGTGTCATTTACATAGACAACAAGGACTTATATACTTCTTTATAAAGTTATGATTTTATATATTATTACAGTCTACAGAGGAGGCAAATTCCAGGATAATACAAGGATTCAAATATGGCTAGTGTATAATTACTTATCATGCTTATGTAATTGTATAGTTGCTGCTCAAGTTTCCCTGCTGTATAACCTTACATAATAGCTACTTTATAGAGCAAGGCTTCAATACCTTATCTCTATATTCAATAGCTCATGTGTACAGTTATTTAAGAGGTGTGTTATACTAAGATATGTATTAGCTACTTATGTTTGTGTTATACTATTCTCTTTTCCCAGATGTATTATAATACCTATAGACTCAATATGTATCTGATAGCTAATTTAAGAGGCGTGTGATACTAGGACACAATATGAAAAATATGAAGTGTATAATATTACTTATTTTTGTTTGTGTTATTTTATACAACTATTCTCTGTTCCCAGATGTATTATTAATGCTGTAAGACTAGTAGAGTTATTTAAGGGTGTGAGCCAAAAAGTTGTAGGTTCTATATTTGAGCAGTAGATAGCCAAAGAATGCAACCAAAACTATAAGTTAAGGAAATTTGGTTGTGATGCTTCAATTATCTCATATATATTATGGGATGTGTGAATATCCCACAGGTTTAGTAATAAATTATGTCTTCAGGGCCATGCTCATTTTCAGTTTCAAAAAAACTGTCAGTCTTATCAGTTAGTATTTTAGTCACCTTTCAGCTTATGCTGAGCTTTTGAAAGCTACCTAAGTAATAAATTTAACTGTGTGAATGTCCCACATGTTCAGTAAAAATTTAGCTGTTATATTTTTATTAGAAAAACAGTGACCACAAAACATTCAACCCTCATACGTACTTTAATTGGCTTTATTATAATGAAACTTTTCATCCAAGTGAACCTGAAGAGGATATGCCTCCAGCTCAGGCACATACATAGTAGCTAACTCCCTTCCTCTGAATGTTTCTACATCCCATGCTTCTATGTAGTAGGAGAGAAATGCTTTTAAGGTAGTAGTGATGCTAATGTTTTGTTATAGCTAGTAAGTACAAGATGAGGACACCCATAAAGTACATACTTATTCTCAAGAGAAAAACATGATACCATTTTCATACCACCTCAGCAAAATTTAATGATCTATGTCTCTGTTAGGTCTAGTTATAGAGAGTATAAGTTATAACTTTATTATATCTACCATTATGTCATAATCTGAATACATTCCACACAATAATAATATTTTTATAGCTATTAGAGGAAACATTATTCATATCCTTGATACACTGTGTGCGGCAATATAGCTTTACCAGACAAGTTGACACGGTAGTAGCTAGATCATTAGTCTAATGTATGCTCTGCTGATGCTTCAATTCCAGTAAGTTATGATATATATCCTGACTATCATTTTGATGTAGCTAGCTACATAACATTAAGTCATGTAACACTGCTTAGGGAGAATAGTATTTTTTATTAGTACACAAAGTGAATGGAGGACACATGAAAGAAAGTCACTGCATATCTATTATTATAGCTACTGATGTTCACGATAACTCTCAGTAAGGATCCTATAGATTTAGTGTAGAGGGGAGGGGTGGAGAGAGGAGGGGTGGGGTGGAGTTGAGAGGGGTGGAGAGTGGAGGGGTGGGGTGGAGTTGAGAGGGGTGGAGAGTGGAGGGGTGGGGGTGCTGGAAACAAAAAACTAGCAAAGCAAGGTGAAAGATTCCAATACGATACTTTTATAAGGTTATGCCCATTAAAGTTTGATAGCCAAAGGCTGCATGATATTTAACTAGTGTTAATGATTTCTGTAATAAAATAAAACATGGTACTTGAAAAATTATTAGCTATGTCCAATATTATAGCTAGCTTGTAATAGAAAGGAGTACAGTCATACTACACCACTCAACTGCTACCCATATAGAGCTATACCCAATTTCTTCAATGAAATACTTCAAAAGAGAAATACCTACAGAAGCAATAGCCCAGTAGCTAGGAGGAAAAGCAATCTGACTGAACTTCCCAAACCCTTGGATATAATAGCTACGTACTATAACTATCAATGAAAGTGGTTAGATTAAAAAATTAATCATTGTGTTCATCACAAAAATCAATTGTTAGCCACAACAGCCATTGCTGTTGATATTACTAGAGAAGGGAGTAATCCAGTGCCCTAAACTATTATATTATTATACACCACTAACACCACAAAGCCATGCTTTTGGTAACTAACTGTCAGGCCCAGTAGAATTGAGTTTAACATCTGACAGAATTAGGAGAGAGAACACTCTGAATGATGGACAGGCTGAGGGATGAAAGTAGATACACCTGGACATCAGATATGATTGGTGAGGTAGCACAAGCAGTAGGAAACAAGAGAGAGAAATTAGACAAAGAGAAGTGACTTAATTACATGACATTATACTCAGAATAATATTACCTCATATCAAAAATTTAGGCTAGCTCTGTACATATTTATAATTATGTCAACCTTAATTGTTGTGATAAGTAGTTGGGAACTCACAGTTGAATGATGCTTTCCCCATCTTCAGAACTAATTACCGAAAGGCCGCTCAACTATCACAGTTACGTACTTCGTGGATAACAAAAGATACGCCATTTTTATATGAGTTTGTGGAGGAGGTAAATTCCAGGATAATTAATACTTGAATACATGAAGTATTACTTATTATGTTTGTGTTATTCTATAATAATTTATGATCTCTTTTCCCTGGTGTATATAACTCCCATAACTAGTTTAAGGCTACCTTATTAATACAATAGCAATGTCATACCTCCTTAGTAACATTAATGATCCATGTCTTGTTTGCTGAAGCGAGATATGAATATAGCTATAGGAGTACAGGATTGATCTCACTTATTTCCTCCATCTTGGTCACACACATCAATACTTATTATAATTATTATTACGTCATTCGTTCATGAAACCTCTGTAAAGATTATAATAATCAATATTACAGAAAGTCTTGTTTTAAACTAACAGTTTATTTAATACCTAGCTTAAATAAATATTCTACCCACATGCAGGGGTGGATCCAGTCAGTTGCAAAAGGGGTTTTAAAGGTGCTGTGCACTGGCAACGTGCCGTGCGATGGAGAGTAGCCAACGGCTTTTTTCACCACTAGTGTATTGATATAACATTGCGCGCTAAAATTGGCATAGCGTTAAATTTTGGCGTGCCAAATTTTAGCGCATTGCTCCCACCGCAACCTTAGACGGAAGATTTCACCCGCGCACAAAATTTTTATTAATAATAATTATTAGGGGTGGGCACTTTAGCTAAACTAATGTTATGATCGCGTCCAACCAAAATTCAGACATCTCAGGAACCAATTACCAGGATCGGCCCATTCCTTGCATGCAGCTAGCATCCGGCAAGGTGAAGATTATTACTTATTAAACAGGTATTCTGGAATTTTCAAAACAGCTAGTCTTGGGTGAATAATGAAAAAATAAAATTGAAATAATATAGAAAATCTAAATATAATGTTGTGAAGCGTGAAGAGAGGAGCTTGTGGAGTGAAAAATCATCCCCGTAGCTTTAGTGGGTCCGGAGTTTCATCGGCGCAGTAAGATCGCCCACGGTAGCTACAAAAAAATAACAGAAATATTTTATGTAAGCTTGTAGCTTTATTAACGCTGCTCTATCACTAGTAATTTGTCTGCAGCTGTTGTGAAGTTATGGTTTTATAGCAACGGTGCGTGGGCGGGGTGCACAGCACCCTTAACTTTAAGAGAATTGCTTTCTTTCCCCCAGCACTTTGTGATGTTATAGTAATTACTTACAGTTATACTGCTTTACAAAACTTATAGTTGTAAAGCATTAGTGAGAAGTATTAAGGAGCAAAGAGGGGGGTTACAACCTCCAACCCATGTAAATCTACATGCTGCCACACCTTGGAACTTTTGTAAGAGACCAGAGGGCTATCCTTGCAAACTCACTATCATCATTTTCTTCATGTAATATATAATTTTTGTTGCTACTTCACACAATACTACAGTACTTGTACCACATTATCATCATGATACGAGTACTGTATTAACTCATTTTAGCAGGTAAATTATTTAGCGATTTTGGTTCATATCATTCATTGGTTGGCAAAAAATTTGACTTTTTTTAGCTACTTAGTTGCTAATGTTCAAACATGCAGTTATTCCAGCTTTGGCTTTAATCACATTATTCTGCAATTTTTAGCAATTACATCAATCAACCAGTTTGCATGAATAGGCTTGAGAAGAGAAATGTGAAGGTCAATCTTAACTATGCTACATATGTAAAAGTCAGCAAAATGTATCACTGTACTCCAGAGTTGTGATGTGTCATGAATCCTAGTTGCTGTGAGAGCATTATTTTTCTTGTTGATACTATTATTGGCAGTAAAAGCAATATGCCAAATAATAATGGTATAGTATTAGCTACCTACAGTCAATAAACGTGGGGTTATGGGTAACAAAATCAACTCTAAAATTTGTTGATGTCAGCTTTAGATAGGAAATGCTTCCTAGACACACACTGATCAAAAAATTCTCCCTATCTCCAAATTTGCACAAACATCTATTAAATTATAAATATAATATATTATATTACATTATTATAGCTATATACCTGATTATACCTTGCAGTATCCTTTCAGCTTGCACCCCCATACTCATCTTCACAGAAATTTTCCTCCTTTATACTTTTGGAGAGGGTAAGATGCTTAAGTTCTTGTGGACCTAACTCATGACCAGTGTGAGCAGATATTTATCACACAGTAACCTGTTCACTATGCAACTCATCCACATAAATGCAAGAAATATATGTATGTAGCTCATCTTTCTTACCTCCTTTTGTTGGAGTCGTTTCTTGGATGATTTCCTTGGTTTTACATTCCCTTTGTATATGCTATCTCAGCAGCATACAAAATAATAACAAGTTGAAATCATTGCAACGGGGGAGGATACATTATACATGCCTGTATACATTCTTCCATAAAACATACCTTTAGAACTGGGGTGATAGGTTTCACGTAGCTATGTAGAATAAGTGACTTCACTGTTGGTGATGTCAGACTCTATGATGTAGCGTTGAAAAGAAAAGATATCATTAAAACTTTAGAGAGAAGTGGCTTCAGTAATCTGAATTTCAAGTTTATGCCTATAAACAATATTCCTTATGAGACTAACAATAATGAAGGCTACTTCTTCATTAGTGCTAGTTATAATGCTTCTTAACCAACCATTAGCTATGTATATAGCTATTTGAGAGCTATTTGTTATACTTTAAACATTAGTTATAATAATAGATCTTATGCAGAGCCAATGCTATAATTATATCAATGTCTCCAATGATTATACAATTAATAGTCTTATCACTTTAATGCAATGTTAACCAGAAACTTGTAGAGATTGTGTGTGTTTTCCACCCTCATGTACCTAACAGGAAATGGCAAAAGTGATTGACATCTTGTGATTAATTAAGCTACACTTTCCACAATAGAGCTATTGTTTAATGATAGTTTTAAAAAGATTTTAGAGGTGAGGGTGAAAAGGTTTATTTTTTTTGGGTGATCAACTTGATATGGGATTCATGAACTCATTCACTGAGTTATTAAGTTCTTGCAGATAGAAGAAGCTGCAGAGAGGTAACTTCTCCCCATACATTAAGTTTTTAATATGGACAACTGGGAGTGTGCATTTGGTAGGGGGTGTCCAGAAAAATTGGCTAGATTCTACCTCTCAGGTGGTGGTATGTGTGGATTCTGGTGTGGTTTGTAGGTTGTAGGTGATAACTGCATGTTGTAGGTGAGTCTGCAGGAGGTACTTAACTACCCTGATGTGTGGTATGTTGGACTTCTTTTGTTGGGAGGGGGGGGTGACTTCCCCAATCTAATTATTGTGGGACCCTATAAAGAGTGTGCTTAGTGCTGCAGGTTTTGTGTATTTGGTATGTGGAGTACTATTAGAGTTTGAATTCTCCATTTCTAGCATAAAGTGAAAAGTTGGCCATATAATATTTTCATTTTTAGGTGACAAAGTGTTGTTACATCCAAATTCTATATAAAGGTATTAATGTTCCCACCCACCTTTAGTTCCATGTAAGATGCCCCACCCACCTCTGGTAGTCATTGTGGCAAAAGAACCTAATCTAAAAGCTGCTCTATACTCAATGTCATGGTGAAAAGGATGATTTCCAAGGTCCCATCGTGTCCTTTAGAGAGGTTTCTCCATACTAATTGTTATTGTTCTGGGACATTAGTCTCTCAGAGCTCTGAGATGTTCCATTAACCATTTACAAAAACAATTATCAGACTTTTAGTATGTACCTGCATATCTGCTGTTGCATGTACAGCTATATGGCAGGTATAGTTAATGTTGCATGTAGGTATTCTGCTGTCAAATATAATGTCTACTTTTGCATGCATTTACAATTGTAGGTACACGTATAGGTATATCTGCTGTTGTATATGATAATATGCCGTTGCATGTACCTTTAATGTTGCAGACATGTACATACGTAGTTACCTATAATATATCTGCATGTACATCTACTATTGCAGGTAACTGTTGCATGGTAGCTACGTATATCTATTGTTACTGTTGCATGTATAATATAATGTATATAGCATGCATCTCTGCTGTTGCATGTTCAATAGACAGTGAAATCATAAGACTAGTTACGTATCATGTGATAATTTTTAGCATGCAGACTCTTGAATGTGCATAGAGCATAATTAGGTTTTGAATGAGCAGACTGTCATCCAACAGCAGTTTTGGTAAGTTTTTATACCACCAATGGCTTCCGTCTAAAGCTTCACTGCAGCTGTCATGAGCACTATCTCTGTAATGGTGTGAATGTTAGCCAGATCTCTCTATCAGGTTCATTCATCTGTTGTGGTGGATGTTGACAGGTCTTGTTAGTGAATGGGGGTTAAACCTACACCAGCTAGCTAGCTATCTTGTATTACTACTTACTGAACTGGCTCTGTTTGGTTTGTACGTATTAGGCAGCCATTGATTTATGTGTAGGTTGTATGTATCCTCCTCCCTCCATGTTAACCCTTTCACATCTATATCATCTAAAGCTATTATTAGAGAGAGTGGTAACTGCTGTAAGTCCATGTCATGAATCTGTCACCTTCTCAATTGACATAAAAGCACTTCATTATCTTTTAGACATTGGCTGAGTTAAAAGCATAACTTTTAAGCTTATCTGGGAGAATTGTAGGATATTAACAATAAATTTCACTCCCAGACCCACTCACCCTACCATTTAGTGACTCTGACACTGGCTGCTGGGAGAATTAATGTTATAATGTATATTGTAAGGTGGGATGGCCATTGTGACCATTCTCTAAGGTTCATTGGATTGGTGTAAGGTTATGACTACCTCTAATGGTTGGTAGGCATTTTAAACCTTCAATTGACTAGCAGACTTTTTTATAAATTATGGTCCAAAGCTCCAAATAATTTGAAAGTACTTAACTATAATTGTGGACCAGAAGTGTTAATTGTTGTCATCAAATCTGTACATATAGGGTCACACCCCATATCCTATGTGTGTTGATAGTGACACATAACTAGCAGTGATATATGGTGACATGGTTGGCACAATATGGCTATTGCCAGAGCTATTCCTCTTCAACAGGTGATTTTCTTTCTGGTGCTTACAGTAAAGTGAATAAAATTGCTAATCTATATAGCAACATGCCTTCAGGCAGTATTAGCTAGCTGACAAATTAGTCGAGCATAGCTACCAAACTTAAGCTCAAGGTAAAATAATGTGATACAGCATTTCTATTGGTCAGTGCTGTTAGTATATCAGAATAAAAGTACAATATCCTATATAGTAAGTACGTAAACTAGATATTAATTTTAGATGATTATTATCATCACTAGAATAGGTTAGTTGGCCACCCATAACTATAATGATGATGGCATAAGGATGATGCTTAATTAACTATGTACGTATATAGCTATACAGTGTACTATCAGTAGCACACCTTTCTAATATGCATGGTAATATTATTGCTGTAGTAGCTAATGATGTTACTACTTATTATTATCACTAGAATAGATTAGTAGTAGCCACAAATATCTATAATGATGATGGTGGTGATATATTAATGGTATAGCTAGCTACAGTGTACTATCAGTAGAACAGCACACCTTTCTAATGTGCGTGGTAATAATTATTGCTGTAGTAGTAATAATGTTAGTGTACTATGGTTAATAGCTGTTACTCAGCTACCACTGAGAAGAGCTACATGCTTTATGTCACCAAATATGCCCATCTAATGAGATGGAGGGTAGGATAAGTAAGGAGTTGGGTATTGTTTGAGGTCAGTGGGATAAGGAACTGGGGAACTGTTTGGAGGGTGGAAATGGGGGAGAAGGTGCTACATTACTTGTAGGTGGTGGTTAAAAAAATTAACTTTTATGCATTAAGGGTACAAGAGCCTCTCTGATCAGGACACCTTGGGACAGATTAAAGTGTCCTGATTAGAGGTTTTGATCTTGTTTCAGTTCTAATGCACAAACTGCATAATTGTATGTTATCTGTGTCCTAGAGTACAGAGGTGGTCCA
This sequence comes from Diacarnus erythraeanus, assembly GCA_964016965.1. Lineage (NCBI taxonomy): Eukaryota > Metazoa > Porifera > Demospongiae > Poecilosclerida > Podospongiidae > Diacarnus > Diacarnus erythraeanus. Next base: position 1,873,161 of record OZ024670.1, read on the forward strand.
ATTTTCATGAAACCTCTGTGGTTCTATATATACCAATCTATCACAAAGTCTAAGTTTATTTAATACCTAGCTTAAATAAATATTCTACCCACATGCAGGGGTGGATCCAGACAGTTGCAAAAGGGGTTGTAACTTTGGCCAACTCTGAGAATTGTTTTCTTTCCCCCAGCACAGTGTGAAATGATGGATGCTATAGTAATTGCTTTACAAAAGTTAGTTGTAAAGTAGAAGTGAGAAGTAGAGGAAGAAGAGGTTAGAAGCAAAGAGGGGGGCAACCAATGTAGATCTACCCCAGCACATGCTGGAACTTTTATAGGAGACCAGAGGGCTATCCTTGCAAACTCACATCATCATTTTCTTCATGTATATTATATATAATTTTGTTGCTACTTCACACAATACTACAGTACTTGTACCACATTATCATCATGATCATACCAAAGTTATTATTAGATTACAAGTAGATTACAAAACAAAGTTGAATTATCTAAACAAGATGGAGGCAGCAATGTCTTTGTTAGGGGAAGAATATAAAGATTATGGAACAAAATTTGATCCTGAAACATACATGGAAATGAATTATCCAAAGGTACCAAAAAGTTCTATGGCTTTTGCAGATAGCATAGAGAATGAAGAAAGTTATAAACGTGTATTTCTATTAAAATGTCTAGCAGACTTTTTTAAATGGTTCAAAGCTCCAGATAACTTGAAAGTGCTTGACTATGGTTGTGGACCAGGAGTCCTTCAACTGACTAGTGCTGCATCGAAAGCAGCTGAGATAGTTCTTGCTGATTATGCCCAACAGAATAGAGAGTTTATTCAGAAGTGGGTGGATAAAGAGATCGAAGAAAACAGATTTTCTCCATACTTCCAGTATGTGGTGAAAACCCTTGAAGGTGGATCAGAGGAGGACGCCATGAAACGTCAAGAGGAGTTACGTAGCAAAGTGAAGGCTGTAGCTGCATGTGATATTACAAAAGAAAATATCATTGCTGAAGGCTTTGAAGGTCCTTATGATATTCTTTTATGTTTTCTTGTACTGGATGCAACTTCACGAGATTTAGAAAGCTATGCAATTGGAATAAAGAAGCTTGCATCATTAATTAAAAATGGAGGACATTTACTGCTGTATTCGACTATACGAGAGCATTCTGATATAGGATATTACACTGTTGGTGATATCAGACTCTATGATGTAGCGTTGAAAAGAAAAGAAATCATTAAAACTTTAGAGAGAAGTGGCTTCAGTGATCTGAATTCTAAGTTTATGCCTATAAACAATATTCTTTATGAGACTGACAATAATGAAGGCTTCTTCTTCATTAGTGCTAGTTATAATGCTTCTTAACCAACCATTAGCTATATAACTATTTGAGAGCTATTTGAGAGCTATTTGAGAGATATTTGTTATACTTTAAACATTAGTTATAATAATAGACCTTATGCAGAGCCAGTGCTATATATCAATGTAAAATAACTGTCCCCAATGATTATACATAGTCTTATCCAGTGGCGTAGCTACATAGGAGCATTTAGGGCACATGCCCTACCAAACTTTCTAGGTGCCCTACCACTATCTGCCATAATTATAGCTGAATCTGGTAAATCCTTAGTGAGCAGTTTAATCTATAGGTCAGTGCCCTACTGGTGCCCTACCACATGTTTAATCGCTACGCCACTGGTCTTATCACTATACAATTTTTACCAGAAACTTGTAGAAATTGTGTGCGTTTTCCACTCACATGTACCTAACAGGAAATGGCAGAAGTGATTGAAATCTTGTGATTAATTAAGCTACACTTTCTACAATAGTACAATAGAACTATTTTTTAGAATGATAAAGTTTTAAAAGATTTTGGGTGATTCTATGTGTAAATCCTCGACATTACGTCATTTGTAATACTTCAATAATATATAATAAGATTACTGACTATAAAATAAGATTACTGTAATATACTATAAGAATACTGTAAGGAAATTTACATATAGAAGGACCCAAGATTTTAGTGGAGGGGGGAGGGGGAGAAGGGTGAGTAAATTTAATCATTGGCAAGAAAAGATTAAGAAGAAGTGCACAGAATACAGCTTGTCAGCACCATAACACATGCTGTATTTGCTGACGTGGTGCTGGTTAGACTATTAATTTAATCTAAGAACTGTTAGGCTTTTCCCTGGCAGCTCACGCATTGCATAAATTTTGTGGTTGAGGTGGCTCTATGGAGCACGTGAGCTCGTTTAGTACTATCTAGCTAAAGAGGTATATACTATAATAGTGCAGTATAATTATATTGAAATCGGAGCAAGGTGGCCAGGCGGCAGGCCCCCAATTATAATAATGGGGGGGCGTGGGTTCCTTCCCAATAATTACATACAGTAACGAGTTATATGTGTGCCATTGTGTACTCAAACTAATAACATAAGCAGGTGCTAGATTAGCTGTTTATTGTGATGCACCCTTCATTAAAGACATTAGCTATTACATCTGACAGATTGGTTATAGCTGTAGGCTATATCTACAAGTATAACATGATAATAATTATGTCTGTCTGTTACAAGTATGTTGGCTAAAAGTATCAAGTTACAACCTCATGCATTCCAACCATTTCAGATTAGATAGAGGGACAAAAATAGTGAAAAATGTAGTATTTTGAGCAAAAAATAGGTCACTGAAGTTGTAAAGGTGAGTTGAGATTTCGAAAGCATGTCTTTTTCATTCCATTCCAAATTATTATTTTTTTGCTATGTAATTTGTTGTAGTGACTGTGCATAGTTGGTCTCCATGATTGGCTGGCTATGTCAGTGGTTATCTACCACACTGACAGTTGAACTATCTAGTGCCACATGTTAGATATGTGAGAACAATAATATACATTATTAGCAGGGCTGTAACTAGGAATTTTTAACAGAGGAGGCAAGAAGTGAAGAGGAAGTCCTGTGCATAGCGTGTAAAAATTTTTGCTTTAGCCACGCCCACTTTTTGCCCACACCCACTAATTAAGGAATAAACACCTGTTTATTCCTTACAATGTTACCAGGTTTTGATGCACTTACCAGGTTTTGATGCACTTGAAGTTGCACAGTCTAGCATGCAGCTGGCATGATTTAAAATTTACTTTAATTTTCATATAAATAGAACAAATTTTCACAAAAAACGAGGAGGCAAGTGCCTCCAATGCCTCATGGTAGTTACGGCCCTGATTAGCCAGTGTCACATAGCTAGCTAGCTATTAAATGTTATGTGAGAGCACATTTTTATGACTATTATACAGTTAAGTTTTTAGCCAGTGCCACATGTTAAATATGTGAGAGCACATTAGTATAAAAAGAGAGATATTATAGCAGTCAGTCAGTCAGAGAGTCAGTTGAGTTAGAGCAGTCCTGTCTGTATGTGATTGTGAAAGAGCGTTGAGAAAGAATGGTAACTAAAATAATAAAAATACATGGTGCCGAGAAGTCCGAGTTTTTAAACTGGCTTATCAATTTTTGTCCTTTTATACTAGCTAGATAAGTATGTACATCAATAATAATGATTGGTTGGTATTTGACCAATGACCTGAATGTTTATACCATTATAGCTAGCTTGAGATTAAAAATGATAATAATAATAATTATTATAATGGTTAAGATAGCTCTCAGTCTCCTACAGTGATATTCTGGCATATTAACATTGATCTCAGTCTATAAAAATAGTAAAAAATGAACAATAGTTTATGTTGGTTGGATTAGCTATTATTATATTTGGATCGTCCAGCTGGTTGCTATCTACATCTAAAATACATACCCTCAGTGTTGCAGGTCATCAGCAACGGCCTGTAACAGGTTACTTCTGACCTCTTAATTTTAAAACTTGATAAAACACTATTATGCAGATGGTTAATATTTTGAACAGTGAGCTTGTTATACTCCATTGTTGCAGTTCTAGCTTGTTTAAGAATGCAGTTGCTGTGGCTATAAATATAGTTCAAAACACTTAAGCTTACAAGACAGAGTGCATGTTATTCCAGTTGAGATGATAGTCAGTTAAAATTTTCAGTTCAGAATCACAGTGAGCTAAATAATTTTTCCCTACTAGCACTGACCCCAGAAGATTTCCACTCTGTCTGGTAACTACAGTACAATTCCTTCTGTATAACAATGTAAGCATTGAACTGGGCATGGCTTACATTTGTGTCATGACCTCCATCACCTTGGTAACCATTATGGGCCTGTGTCAGCACGATTTTTGGGGCCTCAGAGATATGGGGTCCCCAAAGTTTATAAGCAGGGTTAATGAATACATCACCATACTCAAATGAAAATTTATCGCTACTCAGCTACTCACTAACACAGGAACAGCAGGCCAAAAAGGGCCTAGCTATCACCGCATTATATAATGGTTCATTAGCCTTGAGGAACTCAAGTACAAATGTTGCCATCTGATCTCAAAAATAAAAGCACCAATTATTAATTTGTATGGTCACTTTGTTAACACCAATCATTTTTGACACTGCTACTGTGTAAAGAATCTAGTACTGGCTAAAAATAATATGAGATAGCAAGACTGCCAACACTAAACAGAAGTCTCTTGACTTCCAGAGGCAATACTTTATCTCCCAGTTTATGTTACAGAATTCTCATACATTACTATTGATGACACTGCAATCCAAGTTGTGAACTACAATGGAAATTCCCTATTCTTGACACCTTGTCAATTTAAAGTCAGGGAAAGTATTATTTCTTGCAATAGAAAAAATCCTTATGAGATTGCACTTTTTATTAATATTATTGATAATACTAATAGCACTGACCTATAGAAACTCTATATCACATTTACCTTGAGCTTAAGTTGGTATACTCACCAGATTAGTCAACACTAATACTGCCTGAAGGCATGTTACTATGTTTGAGCCTGCAGTTTCATTCATTTTACTATAGAAAGAACAAGGTGAAAGTATTAGAATCATCTGTTGAAGACTAACTAGATAGATAATAGCTATGAAGATTTCCTAACCATGTTTTGTGTCACTATCAACATGTTGTTTATAATTATAAGCTAATATTATGTAAGAGGATGACTGTCTTGTGATGATTTGAGATTAATAACACTCACTGTGAAGTTGGAAGGGAAATAAAACTCAGACTTCAGCCTCTTACTACTAATTTTTACTCCCTTCCAACCAGCACAATGAGTGTTATTAATCCCAAATACTTCAGCCAGCCATACTACCGGATTTCCTGAAATTTTCGTTTATTAATAATTCATTTTTCAAATTTTCATGTTGTTTTAATTTCGGAAGAGCCTAGGGAGCCCAGCATGCTGCGCTGTGCATCTCCAATTATTCAACTTTTTAAATTTTGTAATAAAAGTGACATCCGAAATTAAAACAACAACGAAAATTTCAGCAAATACAGTATTATAAAATTAACTTTTATTTTCATAGACTATAATTACTACTCACTTGAGTTGGTATTAGAATATTTCTTGCCTTAAGGGTATTAACATGTACAATGCACGATTAGTTCTTCATTGAAAGCAAAAGGCTGATAATAAACCTCACATGTCTCTAGCTAGCCATTGCTACACCAGGTGCCTCTGTCTATCTACTCCAAAAAATAACATTTATGGCCTTAAGAGTGTAGAGTACAGTTACTTGGGCCTTTCAGGTTTCAGTCTGAATGTAGTAAGCCAATTAATTTATTGATATCACAGTAACCACTGCACTTGTACGTAATATCCAATTTTTTCACACTCCTAAGGAACACACCTTTATCATCCCTTACCAGACAATACCAATTATGGTTACTGTTCAGTGATTTTCCACAGCAATAGTAGATAGTATATTTGCCTGTATGAAGTGGGGAGGAATTGCTGGACACTATTTATACTTACTACTTTATGACTTTGTATAAGCTCGGCATTAAATTCAGTCCAGATAAATTGGTCAAACCTTTGCTTTTTCCACCCATTGTTCTGGTTGGCTAAAGGGGAAGATATGCACCTACATCTCATGAATATGGGTGAATGTGTGGTGTGCATCTCATGGCAGGTACTGTACTTAGCTAGCATAGCATCTAGCACTGTGTGTGTGTGTACACACACACATGTACACATGTCAATGTGCCGGTCACATGCCTGTATGCCCTTTTTTTAATGACCAGGCCATGAATATCATTAATTATTGTGCCACTCATGTGTTTCGATTGTGCCACCCACATGTGTCTACATGACAGCAAAGAATTGGCCCCACACAATATTAACTATCTAATATCCCATCTTTTTAATAATAATAATGATGTCTTCACTGACAATATGAATACTGTACCCCCTACTTACATCATTTGAACACTACCACACAAACTCCATGCAAAAAAAGAGCTAGCTATTCTTTACAGTGTTATACCACTATGACATCAGTGGCGGATCCAGGGGGGGGGGCTTTGTGTGATGAAGCCCCTCCCCCTCCAAGTCAGTTAATTATATTCGTAAATATCATTTGTACATTCCTAGTGTCTATGTATAGCTATACTGTACTGATGATACTGTGACATGCAAGTCATAATAACAATGTAACATATTTTTAGTAATTATTATTAACATGTTCATATCATTAATGTATATAACACCATATGGTTTAGTGCCAAGAAATATTTATATATTAATATGCAGTTAGCCCCCCCTTCCAAAATTCTAGATCCCCCCCCCCACCTGGTCATTGTTACAGCTGCACCTCTAACATCTACTATTACGTAAGTCAGGTTTTTCACTAGCTATGTAGTTTATTGTGCTAATTTTTGTTCATCAAAACTCCATTGGACAGTCGCACAGAAAGTAATACCACACCCCTTCTTCCTAGTCACAAATCACATAGAAGTATAATGGGAATGTCCGATCTTTGAACACACGTACATTACTTTAGCTACTTAATGTCCAAATATGGACCATGTGAGCTTGGTCTAAGCCTTACAACAGTTATCACATGTGGTTTTAACCATAACTCATTTACTCCAAACATGGAAACACCACCAAATTGTGTTGTTTTTAATTGGTGATTACAACACCACAAAATTGTTGTATATTGTTATTAGGTAAAGCTACATAATGTAACACTGTTGTTATGTAAATACTGTTGTTGTGTAAACACTGTTGTTGTGTAAACACTGTTGTTGTGTAAACACTGTTGTTGTCCAATTACAATACACAATTTACATTCAGTAGCCACTGTTGATCTCATGAATATTGTTCTGCATCTCATTAAGCAGTTCAGTGCTACTGTAACTGTAACCAAAAAACACTTTCCAAAGGTGTACATATTAATATGTAACTTCTATATGGACTTAATATGCCTATTCCCTTCTGTCTCAAAGTACAAGATGAATTAAATCCGTGGAAGCAAGCTCCCTGTTCCCTCCAAGCTATGAGCAAGTGGGAGTCTAACCTCTCCTACTTATATGCATGTTTGGTCCTCTTTGACTGATATTAGGCATGAGTATAATAATATTATTGGGCTGGTTTTTGAAACTGACAAACTATTATGTTATTAAAAATAACAATTTTGAGTTAATAATAATATTATTTTTAATAATAATTATTATAGCTAAAAATGTTTAGTAACTACTATTTTGTCCTGGGCACTGATCTATTACACTCTCCCCTTCAATAGAAAATTTTAAGATGTTTAGTAATATAATTATTTAACACACAAATAAACTTCAATTATTAGTGGATATAGCTAAATTTAATTGAATCATTGATCTGAATTTCTAATTCACTTGCACTCTTTAAATTGCATAATTTTCCTGGTGAATGTTAAACACCGTCATGCTATTCCTCATACAAATCTCTGCAGCAAACATTGACAAAAAGTGAGGATCTCTCCCACAAACCCCTCTATTATGACAGAGAAATCTTAGTTGGTTCTCACTAGCTATATGAGTTAATAATTAGACATACTGAAAGATTACATTGGTTTGTGGTCATACTAGTATCCTGTATAGCTAAGTGTGTTGTGGTTATGTATCACATCCTGTATGTAGATACACTTGCAATGGTGCCACTGATGACCAAGTGAATACACCTGTCACTCACATGATACCTATGGATAAGTGAATATACTGTTGTTAGCTTACAGTACAGTATAGCTAAACACTTCTCTGTGTTTTGCAGTTTGAAATACTTGATCATCAGTAGCTACTAGTGAGGGGAGAACTGATCATACCATTAAAAGCTCTTTGAGAGAGCTATATGAATTGAGTTTCTGGGAGTAAAGAAATTCTATAATTACATTATGAAGTTCTGATACTACAATGTACTGTATAGCGGGAAATTTTCAAGGGAAAATATCTTCATGGTTAGAGAATAAAACCACGAGTGTTTTGCCCACAAACTTTTAATTTTATGGCTTAATTGAGATGGCACTGAGTTGTAAACCACAAATTTTTTCCACGAATAAATTTGATTATTGAAAACCACGAAGATATTTCCCCTCAAAAATTTCCCGATAATTATAGTATTGTTTTTTATACATTGAGCCATCATCAGTTTTGACATCCTGTGAGTGGTAGCCACCAAATACACTGTTATAATAGTAGGAGGGTATAGGATACTCACAGTAATATGGAAGAGGGTTTCGAACTGTGAAGCGACAGCAAAACAGGGAGCTAACAGGCCCTCTTATTGGGCTCTTTTTCCTTGTAGATTACATCATTCCAATTACATTGTCAATATTTACTTTTGTAATTATTATTATTATATCTAACCCTAGCCCTAGTCTTAGCCCATAGAAATAGTACAATTGACAATAATGTAATCTGTTACATATAATATGCCTCTTATTGTGAACATCCACAATCATCCCACAAAGAGAGAACACTTCTTGACAACAAAGAGAATTAGAAATCAAAGTGGCTACTTCAAACCTAGTATATACCAGGTAGCAATAAATTTAAAACTATTATCCTAGTCCAAGGCAAAACCCGAAGCCAAAAAAGGGTGCTATCTAAAAGATTATTATCAACAATTCCCACAGACATATTTTTGAAAGGTTACACGAAGAATTATTAAACAAACAAACAAACAAACAAACAAACAAATAAAAATATTTAAAAAGTGTCTGATGAGTTACAAGATATAATTAGAAGTTACACAAGATGAGAATAAACTATGAAAATAAGAGTTATTGCCTCTCCTTAAATTATTTGGTTCTTTCTCAGAATCAGATTACATGGAGAAAGAGCTGATTCTTTGCTGCCAATAGCTTCATACAAGGATTCACCATCACTAACATACCATAGCTAATCCAGCAACTGCTTCTCTTAGATTCTCTGCTATCTGACTACATTTGATATCTGTAAGAAGTTCATACACTCCATCCCATTTTTTAGGATATCGAAGAGTTCTGTCACTCTCTAACCAATAGGAAATAACCTGCTGACAGCATTCAATAGGATTATTCAATGTCTTTTCCCTGAAGACATCAAGCATAGAAACAGGTATTCCAAGATACATTCCCATGTCTCTCCAATACATACAGATTTCATCTATGAGTCTGAACCGGTGGCTATTTCCCTTGTCATCCTTCCATTTGATGAGAGCAAGGTAAGAGACAGTGAGGTGATTCACTGAATGGAGAATAGAAACACAATCATCACTCACCAATTAACTTGATGAAAAGTATTCTACACTTTAAAATTAATAGTAAATGGAGAAAACTTATTTGGTTATCACAACCCTGTGAGCTTAGCCCTAAGCCTTACAACAGTTACCACATGTGGTTAACCATGTAAATAATAAAACACTGCTCCGGCCAACCCTGACCAAACTGCTAGCTAGCTACTATCTAAAACAGCGTGTTGTGTCATACTCAAAAAAAGTTACTTATTCAATATAGATGTAGCTATAATTATTATAGTTGTAGCATGAACAACCAACTTACCCATTTCACTGTCAGTAGTATCTGTCCACTTCTTTTCTAATGTTCTGGCTAGTTCAAGCTCTGCTACACAAGGAGACTTTAGAGCTGTTATCACAGATTGCCATGTGATAGGAACATCAGTGTTGCCATTTAACCAGTAGTCTAGACCATCGATGAAAGGGTCACCTCCTCTATTCCTCTTAAACTCCTGTATCTTGTAGTTAGGAATACCTAACAGGGTGAGGAGCTTCTCTGACTTGTACCTTACTGAACTAAGTTCAATCAGGATTGTTGGGAGTGTAATATCTGTATAATAATAGTAATATGCTTACAAGATTTTTTAAATTATTACAGCAATGCTATGAATATTTCTATTCAATTTGATACTCATCTGAGTGAGAACTGGAAACACCTTATAGGTAACATGATTATGGTAGCAAAACTTACAGTTAAAATTAATATCAAAACGCAACAAGAGAGCTTTGAACAATGAGAACAGAACTACAGTCCATGTTACTAAGTAACCAATAAACTTGCATATGCAACAAGAAACGCAATGAACAGTAGCATCATAATAAGCTAATAATAAAAATAATTATTTATAATAATAACATTTCCTCACGTACTGCCATGTTCCATTATTTCAATGAAAATTTTATCTCTTTAGCTGCACAGCTGTAAATATAAGTGATTGTTGGACAGTTTCTTGTTGATCTAAGACGCACGATGACTTTTATAGCTAGCTACACGCTACTTCATCCTAATGGAATTCGAGACGGTGGTATATCTAGACCCATATTTGGGTAGCTACGTATTATTATATCTTCCTGGTAGCTATATAATATGTAGGCGGTTTGTCTTCAGCATTGATATTCTTAGCCCTATTCTCCTAGATCCTAATGCCTCAACAAGGATCTTCCACATTTCTAGCATCTATGTGGAGAATGAACTTGCCTCAATGAGGGCTAGCCTAGAGCTCCCCACCTCCAATTTTGGCCTAAAATATTGCAATTACAGATCTCCTTGTTACAACTTGTCAGAATGAGCAAAGCTCTGTAAAAACAATCTAATTAGCAATGTAATATACAGTACCACTTGATTAAAAATTTGCAGCCGAAAGTGCTTGTATGGTATACTGCATTGACTTGTACTGTCTCACTTAATGCTTATATTATTTTCTCTACACTTTGCAGCCACCTCTGTGCAATATACAGTGTAATAAGCAGATGAGTAGATGGCTATTTATTACACCATTATACAATTGCGTATTATTACTGTTGGTAATTTTTCTATGCTTAGGCTGAAGCTGCCCTGTTGAAGGCTGAGGCAGATATTATCGGCTTCCAACCTCATTGTCCATGTGGGCATAGTTTATACCTTATGGTATTGAACCAGATTTCACTAAATTCAACTCCCCATCTCTTAGGAAGGAAACAACATGGTCTTTCATCATAACGGTGCTTTGGTAATAGTAACTTCTGAGAAATACAGGGTGAGATGGGAGGTGGGAGTTTTTGAAAGAGGGAGGTAAGAAGTGAGTGATAATGAGAATATGAGCAAAAAAAAATGCTACGTAGTTATTAGTGTTAGTTAAAAAGTGTCAACATCAATCTTAGCTACATACGTATGTCCCTTTTAAAAAATGGGTCTGTGAGAATTGTTGATAATTATACTAATAATAGTATTCTTTTCTTCTTATTGAGATTTGCCCTTTTTGCCTTGAGCTAAGATAATAGCTGTAAATAGGGACAAGATAATTGCTACCTGGTACTGACATGAATAGGTTTGAAGTGGCCACGTCAATTTACCTTCTAACTCTTAACTTAATTCTCTTTGTTCTCAAAGAAAATGTTTCCTTTTTGTGGGATGCTTGTGGCTGTTCACAACAAGAGTGCCTGTCACCTAAAGATAGAGGAGTCGATTCTGAAACACTCTATGTCCAGTGCATGATGCCAGTCCTAGAGGAGAGTGAAAAGACAAAAGAATACCCACAGACCAAATGTGCACTCCTCAGGAAACCAAACCTAACTACATATATAGTTTTATTGTATATAATATGTACATATCAGATTATAGGTATGTAGTTATAGCTAACTGGTTTGGCTGTCCACTGTCTATTCAATTTCAAGATAACGGTTACATTGTTGCCTTCTTCAAATTCTTTCCAACACCAATGAAGCTCTAGCAATCTTCCTGGATCATTGTTTAGTTCTCTCAAAGTTCTCTCTAAAGATCTAATGCTTACATTTTGGAGATTTTTAGAAGAGCTGACCATAAGCAAAAATAACAACCTGAAGATTAAATGATAACTTGATAAAGTTTTACTCCTGGGATACATATGGCACAGATACTCATACGTAGTACCCATACTGAAAGACTGGAAGGCCATATCTAGCTATACTGTTGCTTGGCCCACCAGATAAAAATTTCCTACCAGAGTGTAAACTCATGTTGTCAATAACCATTTGACTATTTTCCAGTCCATAACCAGCTGTAAGGGTAATGAGAGATTTTTACACATTTCATGAGAAATTTGGGTGGTGTTAGCCTAGGCCTGTGAAAGGAAATTGACAACACAATATTGGCAACCCTTAGTTAGAAATGTCACTGAGCTACTATCTCAGTTGAGCAAGCCTTTACTAGGGTCACCTCAATATCATACCTACTAGCTATCTCTATAATAATAATAGCTAGTTACCTTAATGAAAGTGTAATCTGGAGTTTCCTCTTCCCATTGTGTTGGTTGGAAGGTCTGTGCAGTTGTTGGGAGACAAGAGAACATCATCAAGTGAGATCAGCATAACCCAACTAAGCACTATAATTATGAAAGGCCTAGCTAATACTCAATAGCTACCTAACTAAAAAAGCATTCACTGGAGTGATAGGACCTTTTATAGCTAGCTACAAGACAAAAACATATCAGTAGAGAGAGGAAGGACTCAATCTGACCTCCCTTTGATGCCTATTGACCCTAACTTCCTATATCAGACCATCAGATCTGGAAAGAAGCAGGTAAATTCATTAAGGACTAGATCATTTAGAGGCTATGCATGTCTCTGAATAGGCCACTACCTAATATTACAGTCCTCTGACTATTTCTCCATGTAACAGTAGAGATTACTTCATTCAGTTTACATCATTGTCAATTGTGTACTATTTTTATTGTGCTGTATCTAACCCTAGCCCTACCCTTAGCCCTACCCCTAGCCCTACCCCTAGCCCTACCCCTAGCCCATAGAAATGATGTAATCTGAATAATCTGTTACATGGAGAAGCCCAAAGAATACAAGATATTCAGTGTTATTAAATGCTTAGTGTAAGCATTTCTCCTGCCCATGAATGGGTCTGTGTGGGGGTGCTTGAGTCTTGACTGAACTGTCCTAGACTGCTAAACCAAAATTACTGGCATCTTTTGTGTTTTATTTAGTAGCTATCTCCTTGGAATTGAATTTACTACAAGCAACTAGCTCAATCAATATAGCTATATAATTAATGACTACTAGATATTATGGTTGATAAAGGCCAATTATTATTAACTTCTTCAGACTTAAAGGACATTTCAAACCAGTATAATATAGTTAGTGGCTTCTGTAGTTGTTAGGCCCAGATAAAATAATGCTGGCATTTTTTTGAGCATTATAGGTATCTCCAAGCATTGAGCAATTTTTGAGAATTATGGGCCACTTTTTAGCCAACTCTTCTAGCCAGAGTCTAGATTTCTGCTAGAGTTTAGTGTTGCACTTGTGTACTTAGCACTCATAGCTACAGTGGTAAGTGGAATGTGGATGTGGCATAATTATCAGATCATGTGTCAGACCACATGTACATGCATCATCATGGCTTCTATATTCAATCCTCTGTTATGTTACAGTATAACCATTGTTGAATGAATTTTGAGCAATTTATGAGAATTATGGGTAGTGTGCGAGAGCATTAGAGAAAGGAATTAGGGCTCAAAAAATATGAATTATTTATCTGGGCCTTAGTTGTCCACCAAAAAGGAATATTTTTTTTGTAGTTGTTAATTATGTCTGATAGATATGGCCACATAGCTACCCAATGAGAAAAAAAAAAGAGCTGTTGTTGTGGCTGATTACTGAGGACTGGAGGGAAGTACTACTAGCTCATGAGCTTTTTTATGATTATATCCCAACTAAAAATATATCGTATTAATAATAGCAAAACAACAATAACAGCAACAACAGTTATTATAAAGGTGACTGTTACTTCTTATAAGAAACTTGTCAGGGAATACTTTGTATGTAATGATTCCAGGCAAAAGATTGATAATCTTGTCAGCTCTTTGCAAGTAACATACAACCCAATAATAAATCAGTAGATACTCCTATGGGTCAGTATACTTTGAAAGATATTATACTAAAGGTTGAGCTGTCCAACCACAATACACCCACTATTACATTTAGTAGCCACAGCCCATCTCATGAATACTGTTCTGCATCTTATTAATTAAGCAGCTCCATAGTCCATACTACCATAACAAAGCAAACAACACTTTCAAAAGGTGTGCATAAATAATTATACATAACTTCTATATGTAGCTACTTAATAATGTGCCTATTTCCCGCTCTCTCAAAGTATAAGATGAATCACATGGAATCAAGCACCCTGTTTTCTCCAAGCAATCAGCATATAGAAAGGATAGTCAAATGCCTGCTAGAGCAATCACTGATGGCTTTATGGAGCTACAGATTTATGTCCCCACCATGACGTAATCTGATCTTAGCCCAGCAGAATTTTCCATCGGAAGAAAGGAAAAATCCAAACCTTTCACCCAAAGACTAACAATCATCTTTTGTCCCAATGGACTTGCTTTACAGAGTTACAGGGAAGAATGCTGAATTCAAAAGCTAAAACAGAAGAACTTGGACGGTTGTCATAGACCTTCTGATATACTCCATATGACACTGAAGTCTGGGTGAACATTGAACTGGGACTCTTTCTCCATGTAACAGAATCATCAGATTACCACATTGTCATACTACTATTATTGTACAATAACAAATGACAATGGTGTGATCTGATTCTGTTACATGGAGAAAGAGCTTGAACTCTGCACTAGACTGTGACCCTAATCAAAATATAATTATATTATTGCTACTTTCACTATTACTGTTAGTACACACTCTAGTATGATCACTGTGAACCTATGTACTTCCTGCATAGGAAAATCCTAATAAAACGCCAATGAAAACAGTAAAACCACTTCACTAGGCCCTTTTATGGTGATTTCCAACCCCATCAACATGTAGCACAAGTAGCCACTGATTCCCAGTGGCTACTTGTAGCCACCAAATACACTCACTGTCATAAATAGAGGGTACAGCATATGCACTGTAATAATATGGAGGGGGAGTTTCTATATGGAGAGACGGTAAGATAAGGAGCTGATAGATAGGCAGCTGGGGATTGATGGGGGTAAGTGGAGTAGGGAGCTGGTGGGGTCAGTGGAGTAGGGAGCTGGTGGGGTCAGTGGAGTAGGGAGCTGGTGGGGTCAGTGAAGTAGGGAGCTGGTGGGGTCAGTGGAATAGGGAACTAGGGGTTGTTGAAGGTAGTTAGATAGGTTGTTGGGGATATTGGGGTAGGTAGCTAGCTGGCCTTGACATGATCTGATCTCAGCCCGGAAGAACTTTCCATGGGAAGAAAGGAAAAATCCGAACCTTTGGCCCATAGACCAACAATCACCTTGTGTCCTAATGAACTTACTTCACAGGGAAGAATGCTGAATTCAAAAGTAACTTGGACTAGTCATAGAGCTTGTGATTCCAAATGACACTGAAGTCTGGGCGAAGTCTGAAGACTCATGGCACCATGGCAAAAACTACCATTGTTGTATCATGATTTAATACATCCTGTGAAATCATACCTTCTCATGAAGAAAACGATAATGAAATAACTAACCCCACCCGACCCGACCATCACTACCTAATTAGGACAGTCACATTCCCCTTCTATACCGCAACTGAACTTATGAACTTTTACAGACACTGCTAGGCCTAAAAATTAATAACAGTATAATGTAGCTAGCGGCGCACTAGCGCTAATCTGTGGTTATTACATCATGTGTTCTGGAATAAGTAACAATGATAATAGAGGCTAGCTTTTGAGATCGACTAGTTGTTAGGTAATGATTTTGAGTTAATAATAGTTTGTTGTTTTGTTAATTTTGAGTAACTACCATTTGGCCTAGACAGGATCTGTTATCCCCCACCCCACCTTCATTAGAAAATTTAGGGTAGAATAATATCATTTAACACATAGTTCCAACTGAACTTAAATTAGTGAGTGTTGATCTGTAAATAATTCACAATAAAGAGTAATTTATCTGTCATTTCCTCATGAATACTATCATGCTATTCTTACAGACCTTTGCTAAGTAATGATAATTTTTTGAGGACAAAAAGTGGGAGTCTTTGTAACCCCTCTCCCACAGACCCCTTCTATGAGAGAGGAATCTTAGTTGGTTCCCCAAACTATCTGAGTTATTAGACCTACTTGAATGAAGGGGACGGACATTGGTTTGGTTAGTGGTCATGGTATAGAGCTAAGTATGTTGTGGTTATGTATCACATCCTGTATGTAGACACACATGCAACTGATGACCACATGAATGCACCTGTCACTCACATGATATCTGTGAATAAGTGTACTGTTGTTAGCTTACAGTACAGTATAGCTAAACACTTTTCTGTGTGTGTTAAAATACTTTTACTATCTTGATCATCAGTGGGAGTGGGAGGAACTGAATAGCTATACCATTAAAAAAAATTTTCTAGAGAGCTACATTTTGATATTTAAATCAAGTTTCTGGGAGTAAGTGTGGCTAAGCTAGCACTCCATGAAGGTAAATATTAACTATAACACTAATAATAATGGAAACTATAACAATTCTATAATAATTATTATTATTGTCCATACATCAAAAAATTATTGTACAAAGATAGTTCTTATGTATAGTTTGTTATAGTTAAAAGTGTTATTCAGTTATAGCTGAGAATTGTTCATTGAGTCATTTTTTTGACATCCTTTGAGTAGCCACCAAATACACTGTCATATGCAGGGGGTGCAGGATACTCACCGAAATATGGAGAGGGAGTCGAGGATTGTGTGGAGACAGTGAGATAGGGAACTGATGGATAGGCAGCAGGGGGTTGTTGGGGGGTTGTGGAATAAGGTTGTTGGGGGATAGTGGAATTGGGAGCTGGGGGTTGTTGGGGGATAGTGGAATTGGGAGCTGGGTGTTGTTGGGGGATAGTGGAATTGGGAGCTGGGGGTTGTTGGGGGATAGTGGAATTGGGAGCTGGGGGTTGTTGGGGGATAGTGGAATTGGGAGCTGGGGGTTGTTGGGGGATAGTGGAATTGGGAGCTGGGGGTTGTTGGGGGGTAGTGAAATTGGGAGCTGGGGGTTGCTGGGAGTCAGTGGAATAGGGAGCTGGGGGTTGCTGGGGGTCAGTGGAATAGGGAGCTGGGGGTTGCTGGGGGTCAGAGAAATATGGAACTGGGGGTTGTTGGGGGTCAGAGGAATAGGGAACTGGGGGTTGCTGGGGGTTAGAGGAGTAGAGAGTTGGGGATTGTTGAGAGGTAGTGGGATAGGCAGCTGGGAGTTTCTGGAGGTCAGTAGTATAGGGAGCCGGGGGTTGTTGAGAGGGAGTGGTATTGGGAGCCGGGGGTTGTTGAGAGGGAATGGGTTCAAGATTCAAGAAAGGGGAGACTATACGAGACAATCTTTTTTGTCTAAGAATCTTCTTTTTCCATTTCTTAGCTTTATAGGCGATTGTTACAGGGACAAGGATAAGAAGAACGAGCAGTATTACTCCACCAATAGCTACAACAGTTATCCACCAGTCAACTAGAAAGAAAGGGATAAATATAATCTGCTTACTAATGATAATAGCTAATTTTAACCAAAATTCATGTAAAGTTTTACACATATCTAATACACTCACAAAAAATAAACATCATAATTTGCTACGTATGAATAATAGCATGAGGAAGATGATGGGCAGTACCACAACTTTAAAATAATGAGGAATTTTAAGTCCATTTATCAGTCACTTGAGCCAAAAATTCTATATAGCTAGTAGCTATGTGCAGCAGGAAATGTGGTTTTAGTCATGCAGTGGTGTAGTTAGATCACTCCACCACCTTCATGCCATTAATCTTTTATGAGGTCCACTATTCCCTCGAATCCTGTGTAGTCAATGCCATGCTGTGTACTTGCCTAAAGGACATACAGTTAATGTAGTGGGATATTCTAATGGCTAGCAGCAGAAAATAATAGCCTTGTGATCAGGAATCTTTGTAGCTATGGAAAGGAATTATTTATGGAACTATTAATACTTGCTGGTGCTCAAGTGAAGATAATGTGCTTTAGCAGATACTTCGAATTTTGATTGTCTAGACATTTTGGAAGGGTACCATGAATTAGATTAATCAATAGGTAATTAATTTCGGAATGATTCTGGCTTCTGAAAATATTCTACTTTCAAAAGTTCAGTAGCTATTTGGAGTGATTGCAAGTTACTGCTAGTTGGTGTGAGGCCAGGTGAACTGTATGAGGCCAGGTGAACTGTTTGGGGTCAGGTGAACTGTGTGGGGTTGAGTGAACTGTGTGGGGCCAGGTGAACTGTGTGGGGTCAGGTGAACTGTGTGGGGTCAGGTGAACTGTGTGGGGTCGAGTGAACTGTGTGGGGCCAGGTGAACTGTGTGGGGCCAGGTGAACTCTGTGGGGTCAGGTGAACTGTGTGGGGGCAGGTGAACTCTGAAAGAGCAACCTAAACCTAGCAATTTATATTATCAGTAAGATTTGAAACAACAACAACAACAACAACAACAACATTACAAACAATCAGGCTGTACCTATGACTGAAGTAGTTATAATAACATTTGGGACCATAATCAAGTTCATGTGAATAGTCTGGGCCTATTTTTTTCATCTTCATTCCACCCTTAGGCTGATCATTCAGCTATAATAATATGAACCTATTAATGATGATGTGGCCATGCAGGTAGCTAGATGATCTATTTGTAGAGAAAGTATCACACTTACTAATGGGGGGAGGAGGTGGGGTGGGGGGGGCTTTGGTCTGAATGCACTATAGTAATCATACATACTTGAATCATCATCAGTGGTTCCACATATTAAGGCCACATCTTGAGAGTGGTCACAATTTTCCACACCAATACCCCTGTGTCTACAATCCAGCAGGGTCAGGTCAGAGGATGAACAAGACAAGTTATCAAGCCAGATTTTTGTTCGTGAAGAAGCCCTAGAAAATCTGTAGAATAATCAGATTTACATCACAGAAATTGTGACTTCTGAAAACAAAACAAAAAAAAAATAGTTTGAGATGTAATAATTGTTTCTTTGATAAATCGAGATGATATTATTGTATTGTATATGGAATATCAGTTTTTGGGAATGTTTTGGTAAGAATTTTCTTTTAAAGAACTTACCCCAAAGAGCTAACATTTCCAAATTTCGAATACCCAGTAAATCCAAGCTGTTTACAAGCTACAGTTGCTTCAGTAGCATTAAATAAATCATTACAGACTGTTCCCCACTCTCCATTCAAGTAGATTTCCAGACGACCAGATGATCTCAGTGTAGTGCTAGTGGCAGTGGTAGTGACCAACCTCAAAGTACCATCTGAAAAATAAGGGAAAGTTGACCAACTAAGCACTGTACTTTCTCTGATAGATTACATAACTTACAGCCAACACAGTTTATTACAATTTCATCATCACTGTCACAATAATTGCTTGTTCCTGTTCTAAAACGAGGACATGAGAAGATATTGTCATTGTTACTTGGAGATGATGAGCATTTAAGAGTCCATAATAAAACTGATGAAGGTGAGTAGGTAACACTGTGAAATAATATTAATTAATTAATTAATAATAATAATAATAATAAATATTTCATTCATTCATACATAGATGTATGTGCACATGAAAATTTGGTTACCACACCCCCTTAGGGATGAACAACACACTTACACTATACCCTGCACACTAACTTCTTAGTATAGCTGGCTACTAGCTTGTTCACACTTTATAGATACAATTAGGTTAGCTGCTACCAAAATTAATTGACACTAGAGATAAATTTTCAAGGTCACAATGTGCCTAGAATAGAGGTTCCATTTATTTAGTGAAGAGCACTGATATTTTCTAGGTCTCTAAAGTTCCATTGTATTCAATTGCTACATTATACCCTAGTGATCCAGAAGTTGAATAAGCATTAGCTCTGTCAAATCCAAGGTGACGACATGCCACATGGGCATCAAATACGTCAAAGGAATTATTTCCACACACAGAAAACCATCGTTCTCGTTGAAAGATTTCAAAACGTCCTGCAGATAGAGCTATACTCCTCCCTGTTGCAGAAAGTAGCCTTACTGGGATATGTGAAACTGCAAAATATAAAAAAAAAAAACACTTTATAATGCTGTGCAGAATAGGAGCAAACTAAAAGGTTTGTATAAAGGTCATTAATAATTGATTAATTTTCAACACTTCAGTCTAGGACACCATATGGCAGTTGTATCAGGAAATGAGCTTGCTATAGCTTAAACAACAATTGCAATTGAATCTGACAACAGACGCAACTGTAGAGAACTTTGGAAGGAATTGTAACTGGAGGGGTGAGTAGGCAAATACATACCACATGGCCATTATATCAAAGCTAGGGGAGGTGATGAGGGAGGGGTGTGTGCTCCTTCCCGTTGTAAGCACATGCATAGGCTATAATCTACTTCTATTTTGTGAAGTGCATGATAGGCTAAAAAGAAGTGAATTATAGCATTAGAATCCTTCAATAACTAAACACACTTAAAACCAGAAGAAAATTTGATATTTTTCTGAATGGACAGAGTCAGTTTTGGTAGTATAGCAAGTGATATCGGGTGGTTACTCCCCCTACCCCCTCCCCCCCAAAAAAAAATATGATTTAGTAGTTTTATCGTACACACATAGAAGGTAAGAGTCTGGTCTTTAGAATCAAAAAGCTTGGCACTGGCCAATGAGATAGCTTAAAAGTACCTTAAATCTGGGAGTTGAATTATTTTTACGGAACAAATTTTAAACAGTACTTTAATTAAATTAAGTGGGGTATACAGCACTTTGTTCCCGTTTTTTCCTTTTTTATTATTATATCTGATCATAATTCTCTTATACTTTGTCCAAAAAAGTTGATCTTCTACTCAAAATGTTGCTCATTTAAAGAGCTTTCTGATTGTATAACTTTCCAACAACCTAGCTGAAGTTAGCTTGCCTGACTTCATGCACTACTTTTGACTACTATCGACTATTACTCAACACCACATTGTCCAAAATGATAATTTTCTGAAAGCTCTTTTCCTGCTCTTTCATTTGAATGAACAGAATTTGTCTTAAAAACATTAGAGGGGAGTTTACTTTTGAGATTCATGGTAGTACATGTTCAAATAATCTGGAGCTGACTAATCAAGTAATCTGAAAACAATGCATAGACCTTAGTACATCACAGCTTAAAGAACACGCTACTTTCAAGCAATCTGATTGGCTAGTTTACTCAGGAGCCAGCCAGTGTCAGGCCTTTTAACTTAAAAGTCCAGACACTTTCTATTCTGTGTGCAGGGAGAGTACAAGACTGGTAAACTATGTTGCATACATGATCTATTGCATCTTAATGCTACGTCATCAGTGTGTAAGCAGCTTCTAGGATATACCCTTGAACAATTGGCAAGTTGAGTGTCCAATGGAGAGCATACCACACCCGGCCAGATACTCATTCCATGACCTCCAGAAAATCTAGACAGAGTAATTATAATTATGATAAAACATAGTGAAGTCTCAATAAAGATTCTCACAAGAGAACGGCTACATATGCATAGCTAAGCTCAAGATTTCATTTAATTGTCTAGATGTAGCCTAATGATTGAAGATAGATCATTTTCATTATACGTATATCTATGAGAATATTATTACCACTGTTTCATCTGAGTGGGTGCAGGGGAAGCTTCCCCCACAGATGGCTCAACTTCCCCCACATAATGCTCAACTCCCCCGCCAAAACATTACATAATGTATTAAATTGTTATGTATTTAAAGTTAGAAAGTTAGATATAATTATAATAATTCTTTGAGGTTTTTGCTACTTATAATAGTGTTTTAATCTTCATCTCTGGCCCCTCAATGCTCATCCTCATGGCTTCACCTACTGTTTCATCACATAATCTATTTCTGAGCCTTTCTTTTACTAAGTTTTATTTTACTGAAGCTTCTGGAAGTGTGCACTTTAACTAAAAGTACAACACTGCATGCTCAAATAGGAAAATAGATACTTAAGATCAACCAATATTATTATAGAGACGTAATGAAATTAGCAATGACTGGAAAATCAAGACTTATTAAACTCTAAATCACTAACAAGCCATTATTATTGTTGTTGTATTATTGTTGTTGTTGCTGCCTTATTATGCATTATTTCATTATCACAGGTAAGGATCATCACAGTAATGGAACATTACAGGAAAGGATCATCACAGTAAAGGAATATTACAGGTAAGGATTATCACAGTAAACGAATATTACAGGTAAGGATCATCACAGTAATGGAACATTACAGGAAAGGATCATCACAGACAAAAGTTCTCAAAGGAGTAGGTAAGCCTGCCTATAACCATATTAGTCATCAATGTCCCTATTTTTAGTAACATAATTATTATTAAGCATACATTAATATCTATTATAGTAACATGAAACTTAC
The DNA here is from genome assembly GCA_964016965.1 of Diacarnus erythraeanus. Taxonomy (NCBI): domain Eukaryota; kingdom Metazoa; phylum Porifera; class Demospongiae; order Poecilosclerida; family Podospongiidae; genus Diacarnus; species Diacarnus erythraeanus. The sequence continues at coordinate 1,895,820 of OZ024670.1, forward strand.
TCTAAATCCCTAACACTTCCATATTCTAAATACCCAGTAAACCCAAGCTGTCTGCAAGCTACGGTTGCTTCAGTAGCACCAAATGAATCATTACAGACTGTTCCCCACTCTCCATTCAAGTATATTTCCAGACGACCAGATGACTGTAGCCCAGTGCTAATGCTATCGTGGACCAACCTGAGGTGACCCTCTAGGATCATGTTGAATACAAAACAATGAACACAGTAACTACAACAATAATTTTTTAAGAAACTGAGAAAGGATTAATTTTCTCTTTTCTCACATCAAAAGATGAAAGCATTAGCTAATCTATAGTTCAATGATAGTGAACCAAAATTCTAAATAATGTTAATGCTGACAATTCCCTCCATCAAGCAGTTGAGAGCAGAGGTGGAGACAAATTAATAATAGCCAATAATTATTCACAGTATTTTAATTATTATAACAAAAATCCCAAATAATTTTAATAAAGGCCTTCAAAATTACATAACTTACCGTCAATACAATTTAATATGACATCTTCTTTATGGTGACAATTGTGGACTCCTATTCCAGAATGGGAGCACAATATGAGGTTACTGTTGTTAAATGAAGAAGATGAGCATCTGAGATTGTCAAGCCATATTGGAACTGAAGAAGGTACATTGGTAAATCTATAAATTTATAACAACAATAACAATGATAACAACAACAATGATAGCAACAAAAACAATAGCCCAACCCTAGCCCATTGATAAGCCTGATCCCAAGAGCTATAGCTCTGCCCACTAAGAGTCTAACCTAAGACATAATAGCAACAACAATAACAACAACAAAAGCAACAATAATGATAAACTCCTTAGTTCCATTGACAACTTTATATTTTGAAGGTCACATATTAAATACCAGAAATTGTTTTCACTCAATCCAATATTATTATTATCAATTTGACGTCACATGAAAACTTGCAAAATAGCTATTATAGTTTACAAGCTCATAGGAAATAGCTAACAAAAGAAAGAATCTTGGAAAGGAATGAGATACAGTCAAAATTTTAGTATAATGCAAAAGCTATTGGCTAATAAGTGCCTAACTTTCAGACTTCAATAATAACATTATTAATAGTTAGAGATAACGTACCCAAGATATCTGGCATTTGAAAAGTCATTAGCTCTGTCAAATCCAAGTTGCCTACAGGCCACATTAGCATCATTAATAGTAAAATCATCATCACACACAGTCCCCCATGTTCCATTGAGGAAGATCTCCAAACGCCCAGCAGAAAGACCAGTAGTTCTTCCAGAATTAGATACCAACCTAACTGAGACAGGTACAACTGCAAATAAAATAATTATTTAGATGAGTAAATAAAAACAAGAACAAAAACATTTTTAAAAAGCAAACAGCATTATTGAAAGAAGAATTCGCAATTGAGTTCACGTAATTTTAATGCCGATATAATCTAAGAATTTCTTGATTGAGTGACATAGTACTACATGTTTACTTCAGAAGTCTAATGCACATATCATAGGGGGGTTTGGACAACCCGATTTCTCACTCAAACAGCTAAAATTATAGCTATTGATGTCATATTCCTGTGGGTATAGTTATGAGTTCGTCGAACATAAGTTTCGCTGAAAATTTAGTACAAAATTAAATGACTCACAGTCTGTAGTTGGTGATGACGAGGTAGGAACTGTCATAGACATCATGCACCTCAATGCTACATCATCACTGTGTTCACAGAATCTGGGATATACTCTAATACAATTTGTTAGCTGTTGTGTATTTGAGGAAGAACATAACACACCTTGCCAGATGCTTCCATCACCTTGAGAGAATCTAGAAAACAATCACAGGATTTCTCCATAAAGATTCTCACTTGGCAACAATTTTTGTTGTTATTGTTGTCGTCGTGTTGTTGTCTTCGTCATTGTAATCATAATTTTGCTCTACATAAAGAGTAAACTGTTATTCTACCATGTTTAGTATAATTATAGCAAAATAAAAATTAGTGTTATTTTTATTAACATCAACCTACCCTAAAGAACTGACATTTCCATATTGTGAATACCCAGTAAACCCAAGCTGTCTGCAAGCTACAGTTGCTTCAGTAGATCCAAATGAATCATCACAGACTGTTTGCCACTCTCCATTCAAGTAGATTTCCAGACGACCAGATGATTGTAGCTGAGTGCTGCTGGTCCCACTATGGACCAACCTCAAGTGACCACCTAAAAGCAAACAATGTTATATTATAATAATATTAGAGTTATGAGAGATATGGTAATTCTGGAAAATTTTCACTGTTTAAGAATTTTTTGTGGATATTGCTTTTTCCATGGACCATGGGGTCGCTAAAACCATTGAAATTTTTAACACAAAAATTTCCTTAATAACCATACAATAATTATAATTATACCACAGCACCTTAGGCTGACCTCACTTACAACAATGATGTAATTTACTATAACTTACTGCCAGCACAACTTATGATAGCATCTTCATTGTGGTCACAATCATGGACTCCTAATCCAGAATGGGGGCACAACAAGAGGTTGTTGTTGGATGAAGAAGGTGAGCATCTGAGGTTGTAAAGCCATATTGGAACCGAAGTTGATACTATAGTATATCTGTAGAGTATAATACTAATAATAATAACAACAACAACAACAACAACAACAATGGCAACAACAATAAATTAATAAAGAAAGAAAAAAAGGAGGGAAAGAAGGAAAGAAAGGAAAAAAAGAAGAGACCTATAAAAACTTCAAAAAAATTATTGTACTATTTTTATTATTATTATTAATTTTTATTATTATTATTATTATCCAGTATAAGATTTTAAAATGAATTTCATCTACAAGGAGACACACCTTGAGTACAACCATAAGGAGTAACAATATGCTACCTAGCGCTTTATTTTGAAAGAACTCAACTTTCCTGAATAGGTAATCCTTTCACGAAGCAACTTTCACATAGAGAAGCCAGGTAAATGGAGAAGGTTAGTTTCAAGAGCAAAAGTTTGGTGGATCTTTCTTAATTTGAAAAATGCAAAAGTTGAGCTCCTACAAAATAAGTGCTATATTATGGTAGGTATGTCTGCAAGTGAAGCCTCCTTTCTGAGAACTTTGTTGAGATAGCCTAGTCAAGTACGTAGCAAACTCCATCATTATACCAAGGATTTTTTTTAATTATGTAATGTGGTATTATTATTAGTAATAGATAGCTAATATGTGACAGTATTTAGGAAAAGGGGACATTTTGCAAAAAAATATGAAAGGTGTGGAGGTAGACTATAAAGGGCTGAAGATTCATCTCCAGTAATTATAATGGGTAGAATAACTAGCTTTCAGCCTATACGTGGTCATTCTGGAAAATCATTATTTTCCCCACATGTCTTCTTAATAATGATTAGAATAATTATGATTAAAAAATTAAATGAAATATTTTTTATTAATTTTATTTTAATTAAATTTTTTATTTTCTAAGTATTGTCACAATTTATGGTATTGAACAATAACATTTTAAGTTATTAGCTAATAATAATAACAATAGCTATGTGGGCAGGAAGAGTATACCAGAACCTTAATCATTCTTTCATCCTTGTGCATTGAAATATAACTTGATTTGTATCTTTATGTGGTATAAATATGTGTAATAATTAAATCTTAAATAATTCTTTCTATTCATGAATTTAATATCCACGAGTGAGCTAATGCATAACGATGTTTATAACTCACAAGGACAATATAATGTAAAATTTTTTCCCCCTAAAGATTTTTGTCTATCACAGAAATTTGTGAATTTTTCATACTCAAAAACTTTCTCAGTCTTACAAAATTTCCAACCTACTTCCACTGAGTTTGATAGTAGTATAATAGCAATTTTATTTACCCAAGATATTTAGTAGATGAGTATGAGTTAGCTCTGTTAAAGCCTAGTTGACGGCAAGCCACATTAGCATCTGAAATGTTGAAAAAGTATGTGCAAACAGTCCCCCACTTTCCCTTGAGGAAGATCTCTAAACGCCCAGCAGATAGACTAGCAGTTCTTCCTGAATCAGATACTAACCTAACTGGGTCAGGAGGTATACCTGTAAATTGTAAAATGAGCACGTTACACAATTGATAGTAAAGACAATGAACAGGAAAACCATTTCATGGTAACAATACTTCTACGTACATTACAATACTTTGAGATAGACTTCAACACAGCGAGAGATAGAGTTCTATACTTCAACACACACAGAGAGAGATAGAGTTTTATACTTCAACAAGAGAGAAAGAGAGAGAGATACTTCAACACACACAAAGAGATAGAGTTTTATACTTCAACACACACAGAGAGAGAAAAACCTGGTCCTAACCAATTGTACTTTCAGAAGTCTTGACAAGCCTTTCCTGATTACCACTAAAATTCACAAAGTTAACTAGCTAGTAAAATAAATGTAACAGTGAATAGCATATCAATGTAAGCTAGTGTATATATAATATAACAATACAACTCTCTGGCTATAATGTACGTATACTGGTATGTTATTATGCATCATATACATTGTTAGTTTGCTGATACATGTTGTCCTATAAACTACACACACTCCATCTTAATCCCCTTATCTCTTATCTTTATAGCTACAAGACAGCTTTTCTGTCTGTGGAGAGGTTGTCCCAAGTAACACAGTAATGACATACTTCAAAGGCTTTGCATGCACCCACCATCTGGCAGAACAGACTATAGGCTCCAGGATAACTCCAGGCCTTATGAGGCCATGATATGTCACCAGACTATGTATGAGTCACTTAGATGTGGTCAACTACATTAGTGGTCCATCCAGAAAGCTGCTTTGAAACAGTTGGAGCCTTGGCACATGTAATATTATTACAAACTCTCCAAATGGTAGAGGCTCCTACTTTAAGTGGTGCATGAAAAATGATTGTATGTACTGGATCATCATTACAAGCCATACATAGCCACTACAACACTAGTAAAACCACATAGGTACCCAAGAGGCTACATCAAATGAAATTTGATCTGATTGCTAGAAATTAGTAAAACACTCTAAAATAATAATCATTGCAAACAGCTATAATATATAATATACACATAGAGTATTCAAGATCCTTCCCAACTTTTCCACTTGATATACATCAGGCACAGATCCAGCAATTTTGAAAGGGGAAAGTACAATGTGTCAATTATATGACTGCAAGGCCAGAATGAGGAGGAGGGTTCAGGAAGAAAGAGGGTTCAGGAAGGAGAAACAAAAATTTGGCTTGCTAGAATGCCTCTAGAAGCTTTAGAGTCTACATTATGATATCAAAAGGGAGAGGGGTGATCTCTACTGGACCGCACTAGATGGGAAGGGGAGGGGAGGAGGGGCAAGGTAAAAGGGTTAGTTCATAATGGGGGGAGGGCAGATCTGGAGGAGGGGGAGGGGGGGAAGAAGGTGGTCCTGGGGGTGGTTTGCATCATGATGCCTATCTTCAAAACTAACAGTTTGAATTAATATCCAGAGTTTGGGTACGTATAAATACATAATAAAAATAATATGATAATAATGATTGTTACTTTAGCTATTAAAGTTCATGATAATGAAATTTGATTTCCCAGAAAGAAAGAAAAATGCATTTCTTATGGAGTTCTTCACTTGGACAATGTTATCTTAGTGAGTCTGACAAGTCATGAAGCTTTCTTTCTGGGCTTGATTCTCTAGCCTTCTCTTTCTTTAGATATGGAGGTAAAGGGTCAGAATCAAAGAAAACAGCAAACTCAATCCAGAGATTATGGCAAACAGGATTTTAGCATGCAGGCTTATAATAATAGAGAAAAGCCGCCATACCTATCTAAATTGATACTTCAGCTATTATAGGCAACTTTGAAGCACTTTAAGTACAGGGAAAGAGCTCTTGCTCAGATGCTCCACCAGTAACTTAATTCCTGCAATCTAAAGCTACTGACCCTACTATCAGTCTAGTCAGTCTCAGCTTATCATTTTCTCATTATAATAATAATAGACTTCAACTGTCCCTACAGCCTTGAGTTAATTATCAGAGTGTGGAGTAGTATTTATAGATTTAGCTATAAACTTTATATTAATTTTAGCTAGCTATAGTTTGCCCGGCTCCAACCTGCTCCCGTCCCTCAAGAAACAGAGGATTCTCTTGTCAGGCAAATAGCTAGTTAGGAAGCTAAAATCAATCGATTTTACTTACCAGCTAGCTATAACACTAGCTACATAATCAAAACTCACCGACCACAAGTGACAATGCTAGATGAATCAGAAACAAAGAAGCAAGATGATCCATCTCATGAACTATAATGGCGTAGCTGTTCAGTTATTAAACGGATTCACTTAACAATGAGATCCCGACACATTCCTCCTGCTCGTTAAGACTACAGATTATATACTGAGTACCTATAAGCGCCACAGGTATGTATATATAATAATATTATATTTATTATTATTATTAATAATATTATTTTCATTAAAGCCCTGCAATTACGTCATACTCATTCCCTGAGGCTGTAGTAATCTTGTTAGGTAGCTGCCTGTATGTTGTTGATTCAGTCATGAGCTGGAAACCTACGTAGCTATGTTGAATGGTTACTACAGAAGTAACAACAAGAACAACAACCACAACAACAAAATTTATATTTATTATTATTTATTGCTGTGGTTGTTGTTGCTGTGCATTTGTTTTTGTATTTATTATAGCAACAAAGCCATTATTATAATAATATTATACAAAAACATAAAAATACAAAGATAGAGTTGGCCATAATATACTTTACAATGATTTATTCTAATATTATCATGATTTCTTCTTGTTCTCTTCTTCCTCTTCATATTCTTGATCTTTTAGATCTTGACCAGTGACGAATATTTTCCACAGCAATCTCAGAATCCGTACAAACCAATAGACCTGTAGTTCAAGGACAAAACAAGTTTACATAGCTACTCAGTTTTCAGAAAGGTTGTGGTTAATTGTTTGTGGCCTAGTTTAGACAAGTATAATGAAAGCTGCACATTGTCAGGATGTAAGATGCAATTTACTTCAATCTGACCTAGGGCTAGGGCTAGGGCTAACATGTGATTAGACCTACCCACAAAAATTATTATTATTAATTTGTTTGTTTGTTTGTTTGTCTGTCTGTCTGTCTGTCTGTCTGTCTATATATAATTTTATTTGTTTGCTTGTTTATTAGTTTGCTTGCTTTCTTATTTATATTTTCAGTTCACCTACCTTTAAGTCACTACCTTTTTACCAATCATGTATGTAGATATGTTATGCTGAGCATTATCATGTAATCATAATTATTATTATGATGATGATGATTTGTGTTGTCCTGTAAACTACACACATTCCATCTTCTTAATCTCTTTATCTCTGTATTCATGCTCTGACCTGAGATTTTCCAAGTATTGTATGAGTCTGTGCTCCTAGCTAGCTGGCTCACAATAAACACTAGTGGACATAAAATTTCAAATGCTGTACATAACTAGCTATCTGCTAAAGGGAGATTATTATTATAGTAAGAATTTTTTTATATAGTATTAGGATGTTTTATGTGTCCATGGTCCATAATCAGAGTTTCTATTGTATACAACTAAAGAGATGAATGGGATAATCAATTATTATGAGGTGTCATTAAACAGCTTAAATATTGACAGACACATGTAAGGTCATTTCCTTAGGCATGATAATATATTGACCAGGATGGATTCCTTAACCCTCCCTCTCCCCTCCCCCCTCCTCCCCCAAGTCAAGTATAGGCGATTGTGCTAGTCTTAACAATGAACATGTAGAGATGATAATAGCAACATTACTTTCTTAACCACTTTTCATCTTTAGCCATGTTAAGCTGGTTTCAAGGACTTTCTTTTCTAATGGACGGATTATTCACCATTATAGGTAAAGGGTCATTGTAATTATAAAATGGTAAGGTAAGGGGTCGACACAACCACTGTACTGTAGAATGTAGCAAGTTCCTAGACTACTGTATATGCCATGAACTAACATGTGATCGTAACATTATTATGTATAGCTATGCTACAAGTAAAATGATGGGACAATGGCACAGCGGGATACTTGAGTACCCATTAATAAGGATAACTTCCAATCAACCCATCTGGTGTAACCTCCAAAATGAAGGAGAGCTTCCCTAAAGGGACAGTAGACCTGATCCTAATGTGTCCTTTATTCAGAAGTTCCACTGTACTACAAGGGACAGTAGACCTGATCCCAATGTGTCCTTTATTCAGAGGTTCCACTGTACCACAAGGGACAGTAGACTTGGTCCCAATGTGTCCTCTGTTAAGAGGTTCTGCTGTACTACAAGGGACAGTAAACCTGATCCCAATGTGTCCTTTTACAGTATTATAGGGATCTTGGAACTTACCTGCATAACATATATCATCCAGAGTAGAGGAAGAGCCAAATAAAATGGCCTTCCTGGGAGGACTTGGACTGAAATGTGCGTTATTGAATAGATGACTTTAGTAGGAAACCAGTAAAGTCTACATAATACACTGCAAAATAATAATAATAATAATAATAATAATAATAATAATAATAATAATAATAATATGCAAAGCAGCAGCAACACTACACATGAGAGCAGTCAATACATTTTCTGTATTAGCTACTAGAAAAAAAATGGCTGCCCAAATCCTGACCAACTAGCTTGAGGATCTACTCATCACCTGGTGAGTGTGAGATTTTTAATGTGGTCAATGGCATCTCTACATTCCTTATGGCTGTGCTGTATACTTAAAACAGTACTACTGTCAAATACAGCTCGAAATTTGGAAACTGAATGCAACATTTTGCAAGTGACAAGTGGACATTCGCGTGGAATAAAGTTTGTAAACCCAGACAAAAAAATAACAACATTGCCACTTATGAACATGGTCAAGGTCCTTAAATGTGGCTAATAAAATAATGATGTGTATACATAGGTACTAACCATAGCTTATTCAAAAGGGCTACATTTCATGACCATAGTCAAGTTCATTGGTGGTAGGTAATGAAGTATGATTTCATTATAGTTGGGCCTTTTTAGACTTTACTCCACCCCTGGGGTGGAGCCAAGGGTTGAGGTCCCCCTTTCTCCTAGATCCATCCCTACTATCCCTCCACCCTGTTTATCCCCTCTATCCTGCCCCTCCACCCTCTACCCTGCTATACCCCTCTATCCTTACCCTCCATCCCTGTTATACCTCCACCCCTGCTATCCCTCTACCCTGCTATACCCCTCCGTCCCTGCTACACCTCTACCCCTGCTATCCCTCTAACCTGCTATATCCCTCTATCCTTACCCCTCCATTCCTGCTACACCTCCACTCCTGCTATCCCTTTACCCTGCTACCCCTCTATCCTTACCCATCCATCCCTGCTACTCCTCTATTCTTATCCATCCTTCCCTGCTACACCTCTACCCCTGCTATCCCTCTATCCTGCTACCCCTCTATCCTTACCCCTCCATCCCTGCTACACCTCCACCCGTTATCCCTCTACCCTGCTATTCCAATCCTGTTATCCCTCCACCCTTCAGCTACTCACAAATGAATGGTGAAGAGAAGAAAGAAGACATCAGCTATAATTTTGGCCTTAGAATTTCTGCCACTGTCTTTGAAGTAAACTGCAATCTTTGCAATGTCGACAAACACATCTCCACTGTCGAGTATGGCCACAAGTAGAAGACCAATGATGTGAAGTCTACAAAAATATTTCAATTTAGTAAGATAAGTACATGATATTGTAATGACTACAATTCCACACACCAGATGAATCTCTGTAGTGTTTGGAAAATTGGCATCCCTTAAGTGGCAGCGCATGTGCTCATAATAATCATCATCATGATAATTTTGCATGTAGCATGTCTAATGTACCAATGTGCTACTACTAATAGTAGAGTCTTGTGAGAAAAGCCTGCAGAAGGATACTTCAAATTCACCTAACTACATGTATAGAGATCACTACTCCTCAGTTACTCCTCAGTTACACTAGTGTGATTATTAGGGTACTAAATTTGCACTTTGCACCTTTCGCTAAAATTTAAGTTGCTGAAGATATTGAGGTTGATTTAAGATTGAGTGTGGTAAGGTCCTGGAAGAAATCTGGCATTCAAGGAGTTGTTGATGGTTCTACACACCTCCCCCCACCCCACTATTGGATATTATAGCGTACTCTTTTCTCTAGGTAAGCAAGCTATTACAGAGAGTAGCTAAGGCTCATTTCAGATCTTATAATTCCCAGTGATAATGGAGACTGACAACTCAGTCATATGTACACACACAAAACCACAGTAACATAACTAGCTAGTAACAATACCACACATTATGTCAATAGGTTCAATAGTGTTCATAATAATACAAAATTTGAAAGTATCCTATTGCCAGTGAAAATAACTGTGGGTGTCTTGTTAAGTGGGTTGAAGTAATGTTCAATGTTTGATTTTGGAAATAGCACCATTAAATTAATTAATCAGTAATATTATTAGATTTATTCAATTTCAGAATGATTTTCCAAATTTACACTGAAAGATGGAATGGAAATGGAATGGAAATGGAATGTTCACATCAATCTCTGAGATTTTATGTGGTCAAATACACTAAGATGATCCCAAACTATAGAGAAGTGATATTAAATTGTGTATAGATGTTTAAAAAGCTAGCTATAATAATAACTTCAGGATTTTATTTCAGTTTTGAATTTCTATTGTTTGATGAAATTTTATTTTGTAAAAGACATATCCCTCAAAGTAGTTTGTACTGCCAGTTGTCAACAGTGGCGGATCCAGGATTTTGAAAAGGGGAAGGGGGTAATAATATCACAGAGGCAGACCCCAGGGTTTTGGGGGGGTGGAGACAATATGAGACATACATTCATGATTGCCTATTTTTCATATTATAATATATGTATGTTCACTTCTGAATATTTCAGTACAATACAATTTGTCTCACAAAATTAAAGATTAATCATTTTTTTGGAAATGGACTGGCATAATTACATCATCATAGCAAAGATAAATGTTTTTGTGAACATACAACAGACATAGAGCATTGAACTGGTCTTTGCCCATCATGGACCACTTGGGAGACGCTATATGTGCTTGAGGGCTGAGTTTGCTCTTTTAACTGTAGCAACAATTACTGGAGATATTGACAAGATATGAAAGATTGTGGCAATATGGATATGATTTAGGTGAAAAATTTTATGTTTCAGAAAGTGATGTTGGAAGTCCTTCAGATTAGAAACTATAAACTTCTTGAATTTGTCGCAACACAGAGGTGTTATCATTCTCAGTCTGTAGCTGCTTCTCAAGAACTGAACTTTTGTCTTCTGAATGATCTGACAAAGTCTACGTCACTATCAGCTACTCTGGGATGGGTTTTTTTTTTAATTCCAGGTATATTAAAGAGGTTCTGTTGATGGCCTTTTTGTAAAGCACAGCAATGCTATACATCAAGGGTGGGCAATAAATGTTTACAAGGGGCCACTTGAGAAACCTGAGCTGTGTTGGAGGACCTTACCAACAACAACTTGAACTTAATTTTCACCAGTGATTAGTTGCTACTAGGCAGTACATCACATACAAATAAAAATGGCAAATCTTTTCAAAATAAAAGCAACATAGTCATATTTCATGCACAGCAAAAAAGACTCTTATGTTTTGATTTATGTTTTGATTTATGTTCTACTTTACCTAACCTCAGGTGGGCCCGGCAGGGACAGCCAACAGGTGGATGTGGCCCTGAGATGGCCCATGAGCTGTAAAAATGCCAATGTCTGCTAGACACTGAGCACATGCCAGGCTCCCTATCTCGTTCTAAGGGATATTTTACATGTACAATAATAATACAGACACACACAAAATTGTGTTTGAACATATTATTATGCCACAACATATCAAAAAAGGGAGACAATTGCCCCCTTTGCCCCCCACTCCTCTCTCCATCTACCTCTGGTCAATAATTTTAGAATAAAGAAATCTAGAATCTAGTATCACAGTATTGAATCTTTTTCTGATTTGGTCCTTGTCTATACTGCTTTAGCTCTCTGGTTGTACTGCCAATTATCAATGGGACCATAAGGGACAAATAAATGGGAAGGTTGTGAGTAGGGAAAGCTTCATTGTTTATTTGTTTTACTTTTTTGCATGTTGAGAACCACTCATGAAGAAATTATGCATGAAGTGGATGACAAAACATTATAACTCTGTGTCTGGACCTCACAAACTGATACGTCACAGAGATGAGGGGAATGTATAATCAAGGCATGTTGACATTGAGAGGGGTTATTCATTCATGCCATGTAACATCATGTAACATCATGGCACGTGACATTGACATAACAGTAGTAGTATTTAACTGTACACGCCCAAGTGGCTGTTATTATAGACAAATAAGGACATCTGACACAAGAGAACACTAGGCCACTAAGTGTGAGACTGCTGCTAACCTGAAAAGATAGGAGGCAAGAAGGAGTATCAAACTAACAACATGATGGGTCATTAATACAGCAAAGTCCCTGCCAATTACTTCCCAACAGACAGATGAATGGATATAGAAACTGATTTGTATCATGTATAAACAGAATATACCAGAAGGAAGTGGTTCCTGAGAGTCCCAACCTGTGAAATGATAACCAATAGATGAGAAAGTCACACACACACACAGCTACGTATTACATATTGGGTGCTATCATTATGGTATCATATGGTACATATTGGGTGCTATCATTTTACTTGTAGCATAGCTATACATAATAATGTTTCGATCACATGTTAGTTCATGGCAGATACAGTAGTCTAAGAACTTGCTACATTCTACAGTACAGTGATTGTGTTGACTCCTTACCCTACCATTAATTACGATGACCCTTTACCTATAATGGTGAATAATCCGTCCATTATCTACGTATTAATGCTACTTTGAACCCTAAAACTACTTTGAACTCTCAAGACTATTTTAAATCCACCTTGAACCCAAAATAACAGCTTGTGCATTAACACTAACCCCTGAAATGAGTCCACTATTCTAATCAGGACACTTAATTTTGTCCATGATGTCCAGAATGTGATGTCAGAGCTTACACTTTGATTTTCAAGGTTAATTACAAACTTAAGTGACAGTGAAATTAACCAGACCAAAGATAAGTCAAGCAGTTGATAAAATAGATCAAAACATTCCACCTTTGACTGACATTGCCTTCAGAATATATAGTAAGTTATGCTCCTTGTACAATGTTGATAAGAACTATACAATCATAGGAACATTTTCTGATATATTTATGCGTTTTGTCAAGTCATTAAATGTGCTAGAATATAGCTGTGCCTACAGTTGCTAAACCACACCCATTTTATGGAAGCCATAAAAATAATTTCAAAATTCTTGGGAGGGAAGGGGGAATAATTTACTTTTATTATACATAGTAATGTAGCCTTTGCACTTTGCTTCAATACACACATAATTATATTATGCTTCCTTCATGATTAAAGTATTTAAAGATGTGACATTTTGACAGACAAATTTCCTTACCATCCCAATGAGAGCGAAGGTTGAAAAAAATATTTTTTCTTGAAAGGATGAGGAATAGGCTCAATGTGAATGTGCATATCGAAAAGATTAACTTCCAAGCAACTTCAGGAAAATTAATAGCAGCAGCCGGAATGAAATTACACCATTCAGGTATACGCTACAAAGTAAACAAACAAACAAAATAAATAAATACAGTAGGAATTTTAATACCGAGGTTTCTATTGTATTACATAGCTGATATTAACATGCTACTACTGCCTGAGGCTTTACATGCTTTGCTTTCAAGCATTAAACTGTTTTGATTAAGACAATAATACATAATAATTATACACTTTCAAAGTTTGTTAGAGGGTTGGTTAGACATTTTTAGCTAGCTACATTGCATGTTATTGTCAACTGGTTCCAAACTATACACCCTCTCATATCTCTATGTATCCCCTTCTGTGGTATATAGCATAACCACTCACAATGCTACTTTGAACCCTAAAACTACTTTGAACTCTCAAGACTATTTTGAATCCATCTTGAACCCCTTTACTTTGGCCCCCCAATACTACTTTGAACCCCCTTTATTTGGACCCCCAATACTACTTTGAACCCCAATTACTACTTTGGCCCCCCAATACTACTTTGCACCCCCCCCCTTAATTTGGACCCCCCAATAATACTTTGAACCCCCAAGACTACTTTATACTCTCAAGACTATTTTGAACCACTTTGAATCTAATAGCTGTCCCTCTCTGCTGTTAGCTAACCCAACAAAAGTGTCTGGAATGGACAGATAGTCGTAATTGAGACCTTGAGAAGTTGCCAGTTCAGAAAGAAGCGTAACAATGTCAACAATACTGCTAACATTACTGGCAGCAGCAATCCAAGGAGATCATTATATTGACCATGAGATAATATAAACCTCCATGTTTCATTGATATAGTTTCCAACTCCATCCCATGATAATCTGAGTAAGACTTCTTTGGTTCCAGTCCTAAACATGTCTCTGAGGCAGATGAATGGATCAGGAAACCACGGTGATACCTCGTAATAGTCGGGTGCTTCCATAAATGAATTCCACCACTGTGAGGCCATAGTGCAGTGCCCTTTATACATAGTCAGCCACACCCACAGGACGTAGTTCTTATACGCTCTGGTACTAACGCATCTGCGGTGAATGTTATTTGACAAAGCTAATTTTCTATGGGGGAAGCTAGCTACTTCCTATCTAGCTATACTTACTGATAGGATACATAGTGTTATCGATCCATGCCTAGCTGACATACATGAATAGATCTGATTGTTTCTATTTTCACTAATCTAGTTATAGCTAATAATTATTATTATAATTAATATTATTATTATCTCCAATTAATTAGAGCTTTTTCATCACGTGATCCTAATTGATTACATGCGCGGGGCGCGCGGGCCGGGCACGGCCTTGTTTGGTGTACAGCTGGTGTACAGCTGGTGCATCATTTATAGCAGATATGCAGTCAAATTATGCTGAAAACCTCTCGAGAAGCAGTATAGAGCCAAAATATAGCAGTGATAAATGGCTTGGACCCCTTTGGAGGCAGCCCAGGCAGACCAATTGACCTGTAGAGGCCTGTGATTTGGTGTCATATTTAGTGCTGCAGACAAACTTTAGCAGTTTAAACTCCATGAATTCCTCGAGGCCTACAACTAGTTTGTGTGTGGATGGGTCAAGTATGTTTGTACGTGGAAAGTAGCAGGAAAATTCACAACTGGACTGAGTAAGTGTGCTCCACATTATTAGCTATCGGGCTAATGTAGCTATACATGCTTCATGAGTGCTAGAGCACAAAAAAAATAGCTGTGTCTTGTGGTATCTATATCTTCACTGCTAAGAATCAATTGTGATTTGCACACTGTTATGTAATTGTGGTTGAGACATGTACATACATCACTGCAGTGCTATTCTACTTGGAAGTAGTTGCTGGGTTAAAACTAGCACACAAGTATGAGTAAATTATTCCTCTTACCTGAAGAATGTGGAATACCTGCCTGTCAAGAGCATTGATATGCTGAAAAGAGCAAAAAGCAATCTTGATGCAGCAATAGATACAGTTTATGAATTAGGAACCAGCAGCTTCAACAAACCAAATCATGCAAATTTAAATGCTGGAACAAGACCAGAAATCCTTTCCCTCAATTCTGAGTCATTGTTCACCATATAATATTCCAAAGAGATTGCTTCCAACCCAGAATAGTATTGTTGTTAGTTATTGTTACAACAAAATTGATATTACACGACATTGCACATTTTTATTCTGATGTATTATACTCCAAGTTAATAATAATAATAATTCTGTTGAATGAAATGTTCTTGTCACGTCCTGAACGCTCAGAACAGCCAATCACAATGCATCTCGCTATCTTAGCTGTTGGTACGTTGTACACCAAAACGGGTGAATATCAATTTTCACGTGACTGTGACATCAAATGAAAAAGCTCTAGCTATATAATAGTATTAGCTAGCTAGATTAATAAAGGAAAGGGGAGGGGGTTATTATTTACAATAGTAAAGCGAGTAATTAGCTAGCTACCTAGCGCTGTCATTGTTTGCTTGTTCGTTAAAAAATTATTTATTATTAACTCCCCCCCCCCCCCCTTAATTCTGATCGGGGGGGGGGGGGCAGCTCTAGGGGGATGATAATCACATGACGTAAAAATTAATAATCACGAGGGGGCCGGGGCCGGCCAGCTATAACCGGCCAGCTATAAACCGCTGGGGAACTAGCTACAGTATTATTTTGCCTAAAGAATGGCGGGTGCTGTGTACTTTGCAAGAATATCTGCCATAGTATTCCTTACAACTGCTGCAGTGTCTTATGGTAAGGAGAATTGCTAGTAAGATAAGCCAACTACAAGATTTAGCTAGCTAGTTAGTTAGTTAACTGTATAAAGGGATCAGCTTTACCCTCCCTTGTATAGAATCTGTCTATCTCTGAGGTTAATGTGGAATCTTGAACCAGATGGTAGCTAAATTTGTCATCCTCCCTTGCACAGAAGCCCTTATTTTGGAGGGTCCTTTCTTGGAGTTAGGATCTAATGTAACACTGTTTTTAAGACTGATATTTGGACACTGTGACATTCGTATTCTTTTCTAATACAATATAGCTCAAACTGAAAGGATATCTCTCAGTCCACAAAACTCCTACATCACTATTCTTGGAGGTAGGGCTCCTTTCACTTGCTATGCTCCTAGGGGAACGGTCACTGCTGTACAATGGATGCTGAACAATACTCGACTTGAACTTCTTGGCTACCAGAATGTATTGACTGACTTTAGTAATGAGACAAATATAGGCAGCTTGTCCATGAGGAATATCCCATTGGAGCAGAATGGCACAATTATTCACTGCAAGGCCACTTTTGACTCTGGAAATGTTCTTGTGTCGAACAAATGCAAACTGGTATTACAGGGTATGTTTCAATAGCTAGTTACATAGATAGATACTGGGAATAGGTTATGCTTCATAGAGAGAGGTATTGAATTTTGAAACAACATCAATACAACATCAAGATTTATGAGGTGTTCCTAACTATGAATTATGAGGTGTCTCAATAAACCACCGTATAGCAGGAAATTTCCGAGGGGAAATATTTTCGTGGTTTTCATGGTGAGAATAAAACCATGAATGTTTTACCCACGAACTTTTAATTTTATGGTTTAATTGAGACAGCACCAAGCTGTAAACCACGAATTTTTTTCCATGAATAAATTTGATTATTGAAAACCACGAAAATATTTCCCCTCGGAAATTTCCCGCTATACGGTAGTTTTATTTGAAGTAGTTATGTCTAATACATAATAATAATATTTTCAATTGCTAATACGTACATCATATAATTATTATCTCAAGTGTCCATAACTTTTGTATGTTCTAATACATAATATCTCTATATTGGAAAGGGTCTATTGTACAAACTAAGCTTGTAAGAGTTGATGTCCCAACCGAGGAGAGAGACAAGTCTACTACTTATGTAGAATTAATAATACAATTAATAATAATATAACTTCATAGAACTGCTAACTCTACTCAAAGATATGACACAACTCAACTTCAGTATCTTTTAAAATTATGATACATATACACGTAATCTGATTGGTCACATAAAAATTAATAAATAATGATATTCATAAATAATGACGTAAAGAAGTTAAATAACTATACAACAATAACCAAATAAAGATGTGTAAATTAAATGAGGGTGATAATATACAAGTCCATACATAAATGAGAGAAGGTCAGGACGCCGTCCCTTAGGAGATAGAGAGAATCATCTCTGCTTAGATCCATCACTGGAACATCTAACTCTAGTAACACTCTATAACCAGATGTACACTGTAGTGGATAAAGAAATGCAATTTAAGAGTATTAGCAGCTGATATTATTGTAGCTAACAAACATGGCCAGAAATTAAGCTTTGTCAAAATTTCAATTATGTTACAGGCTTAATTGACCCACACAGTTAATTATAATAGATGACAAAATAATGAATGTTTCTTTGTGAAAACAATCTAGACTCTTAAACTCCTAATACATTTGAATAATAGCCAAAAACATTGTGTTTTTATGGTGTTTTATCATGTATTAGGATATCTTGATGCTGTGGGTTCACTGGCTGCCAACATGACAGGAAATTCTACGTTACTAACATGGACCGCACCTTTTACCTTTCATTTACCCATCTCACCCCCCTACATTACATACTGCGTGGATATAACCAAGGTGTACAATAGCTCCCTGTTTCAGCCGACACAGGTTCTGTCTGTCTGTGGAATAGATGTAACACGTTTCATGTTTATACCGATGTTCCAACTAAGCACATGTGACAGCTTTGAGTTCAGGGTGACTCCAGTTAATTTAGTAGGTAATGGAACCAGTACATCTGTGAATGGACGGATTCGGCTGGATACTAACTCAGTAATAGTGGGTATGTACAATACAATAATGCTAAATTTAGCTAACTTCATCCTTCACGCTAATTCTTACTAGTGCAATTTGATTGGTAAACAGAATGTTCATTTTTAGAGGAGCTAGATTGAGGTACTGCAAATCTAAATGATTTATATACAACTTCTGAATAAACACATTGGGATCGGGTCTACTGTCTCTTGTAGTACAGTGGAACCTCTGAATAAAGGACACATTGGGATCTGATCTACTGTCCCTTGTAAGGAGGCCATCCTTATCTCAGAGGTCAATCTATATTAGATACAGTGGAACACATTGGGATTGGTTCTGCTGTCCTTTGTAGAAAGAATTCAATGTCCCTATCTCAGAGGTTAATTTACACTAACATAGACCAGATGGTAAGTTTTTAGTTGTCCTGTCTACAGAGGTTGTCTTTATACTTTAGCTGGTTACGTATTGTGATGTTGTTTCTTTGAAACTCTGAGTCCCAAATTACAGTAATATACTAATTCATGTTTACTTAACACCTATGGTGTAGCTAAATAAATTTAACTTTAAAATTTTGTTATGTATACTATACCTATGTACAAACATATCTTTATTGAAAATGTGTAATTAGCAATAATAATTAACACTCTCCTCCTGTGTATGCCTAAACGGCTAGGAGATGAATTGTACTAGATCAAAGGGATACGTAACTCAGTTGTATAATAAAGTCTCAATGCTACTATTCAAGCAGATGTAACTATTCATGGTCTTTGAAATGCACAATGCCTTTCCTCTAGTTGTAGCTTTCAAGAAGGAAGTAAAGTGATTATAACTTCTATGTTGTAATGAAGCAACTTACTGTGAATGTTGATATGCATGAAAGAAGCTCACGAAATGGTAGAACATAGAAAGAAGTTCTTTTACGCACTCTCCTGTAACAAATTATTTATCAGATCAGTTGTAGCAGGTATTAAATTTCTTATCTTACATCTTACACCCTCTGTAGATAGTTGTTCCTATCATGAGTATTTTAAAGGTATGCTTCATTACAAAGTGACCAAGTTTTGTATTGTAGATATAATTATTATTATACGTATATACTAGTAACTTATTATCAGCTTTAGCTCAAAACTGTTAATTTCTGGCTAAAGCAAACAGAACCAAATCCAGGAATTTCAATCTTCATAGACAAACACCGGAAGTCTCAACAAGGTGCCAGGACACTAGACTGATACAGAAGAAGGCAGTAGGTAGCTGTGAACTCACAAAGTCATGTGACTAATGTACTAAAGTATGTGTTAACATATCCAATGACTTTACTGTCGCTACTAATTTCTTTGATGTGGTGACTTCTATGAATTAACTTTGGAATTATAATAGCAGACATGTCAAGCTATGTAGTTAGCTATTAAATTTTAAAAGGTCAAAGTGAACAAGGTCAGAGTCAATAATGAGACAAGACATCTTAAATAGTGTCGTAATTTTGGAAATTTTTGAGTTGAATTTTTACCATTAATATCTAATAAGTAATTAACACAATCTGGCTTCCGAAAATATTTTTGGATTTAATTTTCTTCTCTACCTTGGCAGTCTTCTAAATCCTCAACATTGCTTTTACTATAAGATTTCATTTCAGTTTCAGGCACACACTAAACAAACTATTAATAACTTCACTACAGCCTGGATTAGTCCTTTGGTTTCTTTGAAGTGATCTTGACAGCACATCACTAAATGTGTTTATGAAATATGTCTAAATGTGTTTATGAAAACTCCAAACAAGAGAAAAGACACCAAAGTCAGTAGTGTTTCTCTCAAATGTGAAGAACACATGTGCATTGGTGTTTGCTTTGAGAAGTTTCATACTCTTATTGACTTCAAACACTAAAGTGCTTTTTCATCGATTCACTGGCGCTAATGTTAGATTTTTTTTCTTGGTTTGTATAAATCATACAACCTCTTCCATTGGTACCAATGAAGTCAAGTTATTGGTCTAAATCATATATTTTTTTGCAAGGTCTACCTCTTTCTATGTCCAAGATAGAACAAAAAATATTGGAAAATTTATGACCGAAACAAAATTCGAATGTAATTAAAATGGGTGTGACTTCTTATGAGAGTGGGTGTGGCCTGTTTGGACTAATAGCAACCTTCAGTAGGGTAAGTACAGCTTTAATCCAGATGCATATGTGTTTACTTACTTTTTTTAGGATGTTATAAGCATTGTAATAACCTTAGTACAAAATTGGCCTCCTGTAATTCAGGAGTCAATGAGTTAATTAGAACTTCACTTGGAATGGTATCCAGCTGTTCATATAATACAAACTCCAAATTAATGCTTTATAGCTAGAATATAACACTGTTTACTTTCAAAATGTATTGCTTTACAAACAGATGCTTCATTTATTATACAAACTAGTGCTGGTCTCATAGGGACCATATAACAGTACTACTGCAATAATAATTATAGCACTTATGGGTTTGTTTAAAATAGGTGTGATACTTGTATATTATGGCAAGAGTATTCTGTTATACCATGGTTTTTCTATGTTTATTAGTCATCTGGTACTGTTACTCATTGACATCTACTAGCTAATAAAGAAAGCGAAAGAATCATTCAATACATGTCTTATTCAATCTCTTCTCTTAGTTGTAATAATATTTTCATAATACATAATAGTATTTTATTAAGTACCATTATAATTAACATGTTATAGAATGTCTCCAAATGTACTATGCATTCCTTCATACCTTGATCAATATCCAATCATGCAAACGTGAATACGTATGTGATTGCTAACTAGGCCGATAGCAGACCTTGCATAATGAGACATAAAAATTAAGAGATGTTGAAAAATCTTTATTGCATAACTACTGCAAACAATTGAGTTGTAGTTAATTATTATTTACTTATTTCTTAATAGTTACAACTCCCCGGCCAATTGGTAAGGACAGTTTCCAGGTCTCTATTAATAGGGAGAGTGGATATGTTTACTTCCAAGCAATATTAGTAAGTGTCACAGTGCATATAGAACCTCCTTAATGAACCCAGACACCTTGGGGAGTGAAGTTTTGCTATACACAAGGCTGTTATTGGAGCATATTCTAGTGTTCATAATAAAGAGGTGTCCTAATTTCAGTGGGTGGAATAGACTATATACAGAGGTGTCCTCGTTTCAGTGGGTGGAATAGACTATACAGAGGTGTCCTTGTTTCAGTAGGTGGAATAGACTATATATAGAGGTGTCCTCATTTCAGTGGGTGAAATTTATACAGAGGTGTCCTCATTTCAGTGGGTGGAATAGAGTATAGACTGTATATGGAGGTGTCTTTGTTTCAGTGGGTGGAATAGACTGTATACGAAAGTGTCCTCATTTCAGTGGGGGGAATAGACTGTATAGTGGAGATGTCCTCATTACAGTGGAGATGTCCTCATTACAGTGGGACTCTATACAGAGGTGTCTTCATTTCAGGGAGTGGAATAGAGCAATACTATAAATCTATAGTTGTTGTTTTTAAATTGATTGTGAGTATTGAAAGTGAATGTTTACAAAACAGGCTAGCATGACTAATAATTGGGAGAAAATGAATATAATCACCAAAACACCTGGGAGTGTTTGTGCTTTATCGAACTCATCTTTTTACCAAGATAGATAATTATCATTGTATGTAGTATTTATACATGGGACTTTACTATATGTAACAGTGTAACATAAGGGATATGAAGGGAGAGGGAGAAGGGGGAGGAGGGAGGAGGGAGGGGGAGGGGGAGGAGAGAGGAGGAGGGAAAGAGAAGAGGTAGATCCACAGACAAATATTAGATCCAGCCTGCTATTTGTTACACGTGATCGAATCTATAATTAATGATGAGGGAGTTCTTAATTGTCTTTCATCATATAACTAGCACCAGTGACTACAACCTTCTCTAGTTGAGCACATGTTACTATAGATATGATAAAAGCTGAACTGGATCCTCAGGCCAATGATAGCTATATTATATCACAATCATTATATATATATATATATATATCAATAGCCCTACAGAATAACAGTTGCTCATGAAACCTCACTCCTCTGTGAATATTAATTAAGTACCAATAAGAGCCCCTTTGGATGATATGTACACACACAGAGAGAGAGAGAACATATGTCACATACACATACACACAAACATGCACACATCAAAGGGACTGATTCTAAGAGTCAGCACTCTCACAATAAACAGAGTCAATAAGTGAAAAAACAACACTGAGAAACAACCATGATTAGGGGAAAACTCCACTCATAAAGATCATTAGAGACTCTTCTACAAACTCATTAAAATTACTTAAAAGAGAAAAGGAAAGGGTTAACTAACTGCTTAGATAGACCTAAAGCTATTATATATATTAGCTAATGCTGACGTAACATGTAACTTTTGAGCACACTAGAACAAAAATCTCATTGTGGCTAAAGAACTATTGAGCAGAGCTAGATTAGTGAGCTGTAGTTGTCTTGCTAGTTCAGTCATCTTTGGCTGCTTCCCAGTGTGTATTTTTTTGTTAAAAGCTACATTCAACAAACAGCAAGACAGTACACTGCAGAATAGGTTAGAACCATTCCTTATGCTGTTGTACAAACTTATCGCATGATGTTTTTCACCAAATTTATAGTAGATTAGACAAATAATAAATTTTGGGGGGAATTGCTAAAATGCATTAAAAGGAAAATAACCTCAGACCACCTAGTCCCAAGGCTTCATTTTTTTAAGAGTAGTTTTAACATTATATTACCTTTATATTAATAGTAATTTATAAAGGTAATATATAATAATATATAATATTAATATATTAGTTTTAACATTATATTATTATATTATTATATTATAATAATATAATATTATATTATTTATTATATTATTATTATTATTATTACTGAGCTCTAGTAGATTATCTTAGTTTCTATTAAGTTATTGATAATGGTTTGCTCTCACTCTACTCCACCCTCCTCCACTACTCTCCTCCACCCTCCTCCACCCTCCTCCGCCCTTCTCTATACTCCTCTACTCTCCTCCACCCTATTCCATCCTATTCTACTCTCCTCCACCCTCCTCCACTACTCTCCTCTACCCTATTCCATCCTATTCTACTCTCCTCCACCCTCCTCCACTACTCTCCTCCACCCTATTCCATCCTATTCTACTCTTCTCCACCCTCCTTCACTACTCTCCTCCACCCTATTCCATCCTATTCTACTCTCCTCCACCCTCCTCCACTACTCTCCTCCACCCTATTCCATCCTATTCTACTCTTCTCCACCCTCCTTCACTACTCTCCTCCACCCTATTCCATCCTATTCTACTCTCCTCCACCCTCCTCCACTACTCTCCTCTACCCTATTCCATCCTATTCTACTCTCCTCCACCCTATTCCATCCTATTCTACTCTCCTCCACCCTCCTCCACTACTCTCCTCTACCCTATTCCATCCTATTCTACTCTCCTCCACCCTCCTCCACTACTCTCCTCCACCCTATTCCATCCTATTCTACTCTCCTCCACCCTCCTCCACTACTCTCCTCCACCCTATTCCATCCTATTCTACTCTCCTCCACCCTCCTCCACTACTCTCCTCTACCCTATTCCATCCTATTCTACTCTCCTCCACCCTCCTTCACTACTCTCCTCCACCCTATTCCATCCTATTCTACTCTCCTCCACCCTATTCCATCCTATTCTACTCTCCTCCACCCTCCTCCACTACTCTCCTCTACCCTATTCCATCCTATTCTACTCTCCTCCACCCTCCTCCACTACTCTCCTCCACCCTATTCCATCCTATTCTACTCTCCTCCACCCTCCTCCACTACTCTCCTCTACCCTATTCCATCCTATTCTACTCTCCTCCACCCTATTCCATCCTATTCTACTCTCCTCCACCCTATTCCATCCTATTCTACTCTCCTCCACCCTCCTCCACTACTCTCCTCTACCCTATTCCATCCTATTCTACTCTCCTCCACCCTATTCCATCCTATTCTACTCTCCTCCACCCTCCTCCACTACTCTCCTCTACCCTATTCCATCCTATTCTACTCTCCTCCACCCTCCTCCACCCTCCTCCGCCCTTCTCTATACTCCTCTACTCTCCTTCACCCGCCTCCACCCTCCTCCACCCCCCTCCACCCTCCTCTACGAATAGTTACCAAGAAGCATAAAAGAATCTTACTATGCAGATCTGGTTTAATTTATCATCACTTTCATTAAATTTATATACACACCACATTGGCCATTAGCATCTTTGAAAAAATGGAATAAAGAATAAAAAATATATCTCAATAACTTATAATTCTCCAGGATCCAGCCTATATATAACCTCGTTATTTCATTGCTAGCTAATGAGTTACATCAAAAATCAAGTGTAGCATGTTATGTCTATGCAGGCTTGAGTTAGTATTGTTGGTTAGATAAACAGTGTTAGAAAAGTAGAACTCTTTCAAAACAATGATTTTATGCACAAGTCAAAAGCATATCAAAAGCAAATGATAAGAGCATACATTAGATCTAAATCTATAATATAATTAACCAGAACTAAGTTGAGTGTCATCATCGACCAACAAAATTTTTAATTGATTGGAGTGAGAAATCAATGAGCCATTCTGTTGTAGTTAGTTGGAAATAACTCCGATGTCAAGTAGTATTAATCATTGTGCCATTTTTGTGTGCATGTTTTTATGATTATTAGTGAAGTTGAGTCTTCTCTCTCTCTCTCTAAAAGTTAGCCATCTAATTCCATGCCAGATAGCATGTGTCAGACAGCATGTGTTAGACAACATGTGCCAGACAGCATGTGCCAGATAGCATGTGTCACTGTGTAAGACAGCATGTGTTAGACAACATGTGCCAGGCAGCATGTGCCAGATAGCATGTGTCACTGTGCAAGACAGCATGTGTTAGACAACATGTGCCAGGCAGCATGTGCCAGATAGCATGTGTCACTGTGCAAGACAGCATGTGTTAGACAACATGTGCCAGGCAGCATGTGCCAGATAGCATGTGTCAGACAGCATGTGCCAGAGAGCTTGTGCAGGCAGCATGTGTCACACTGGAAACAAAAGAAAGTGGCAAAATCTAAAAAAATGTGTTAGCTCATTAAAGAATGTGGATAATGTGTTTTTTTATAATAATGATGATAAAAATCTCTTTTTTAGTCCACTTTAGTCCTCATCTGTTCTGCCGAGCTGGAAGACATTACTGACAGTACACGCCATAATATCAATGAGTCACTACAATGTTCTAGAGCTAATGGTTACAGTGTTCTCAGCTTCAATACTTCAGTTCTTCCTCTCGATCGTCATTTCAGAAGTTCATTCAACATGTCAAACTGTGTTGGTTCAGCTACATCTCATCTTATGCTGAGTAAGTTGAAACTTTTTGGTTAAAGTGGTTGACATGTTCATGACCATGAGTGAAGATTAATAAATACTGTGCATGTAAGGCCACTTTAAATCACAATTTCAAATTCAAGCAGTGTAGGGGAAGGCAGAGGTCTAGTGGGACACTTGTCCTCTCCACTATTAAATATTATACCAATTGTGGGAAACACTTTTTTTGGTTCATCTTAACATTGGACTAGAAATGGGTGTGGCCACCTAAGTGGGCGTGGTCAGCAGAAATTTCTTGAAATCTCTATTCCAGACACCTTGGGACCAAATTAAAGTTATGAGTAGAGGCATGGCCTCGTTATAAAGGGCTAAGTTTTATGAATGCGAATATTATAAGCTGCTATATCTCACTGTTACGTCTCAAGTGGTCCTACAAAATATGTCCTCTTTTCATAGAGTTGGAATAAAGGAACTCCATTGTATACAGAGGTGTCCTCATTTCAGGAGGTTAAAATAGAGGTGTTCTACTATAATATACAAGGCAGGTGTTGTAATTTCAGGAGGTTGAAATAGAGTGGTTCCACTGTATACAAAGGTGTCCTCATTTCAGGGTGTTAATTCTGCCTAAAAACAAATATTATTGACTCAGTGATGATGATGGTTGAAATTTCATTAATATTTAGAACTGGTTATGTACATATTATTGATCAAGTCAGCTGATGTCAGCTTATAATATAATGTCAGTTGTTTTTTTGTTTTTTTGTTTTTAATTTTTGATTTTGTGTAGTTTTATTTATATAACTCTGTGACTTATCATAGTTATAATAATAATAATAATATTAATAATAATAATAATAATAATAATAATAATAATAATAATAATAATAATAATATTATTTTTATGAAAAGGTACATATGATGTGCAGACTATTGAAGTGAGAGTATGTGCTATCGAGAACTGTGTTGAAATTAAGGCTACGTATTTAGAGAACTCACAGAGCCAAGGTGTCTTAATATTTCTGCTTCCTCAAGGAAACAGAAGAGAAGAAGAAACTGATTTAAGAAAAGCAGTTTATATGCTACTAAATAAGAATGATATAGACGGTCACTTCTATCAAATATCAGGAGTGAGCAGAGGAAACTACAAGGTGCTGGTTTATAACATTGAGTCAGATGGTAGCCTCCGACCTGGTGGACCTGCCACATCAGCAAGGGTAAATGTGACCAGTGGATCCACTACAGGTATTATGAATCCAGCTCTCTGTGTTTTCTCGTGGGATTTGGATTGTGTTATATCTTTTGTGGATGGAGAAACCATAAGATTGTAGAGAAATAGTGTATATGAGAGTGAATGTATTGTTGTTGAGGTTGTTGTTGTTGTCATTATTATTGTTGTTGTTATGTTGTTGTTGTTGTTGTTCCTATAATGTTGTTATTAGCTTGCCACTATGCATAGAAAAATCTTTTGCTCTCTATTCCCACCTCTGTATACAGTGGAACATATTCTCTATTCCAACCCCTGAAATGAGGACACCTTCATATACAGTGGAACCCTTCTATTCCAACCCCTGAAATGAGGACACCTCTGTATATAGAGGAAATCCCTCTATTCCAACCCCTGAAATTAGGACACCTCTGTATACAGAGGAAATCCCTCTATTCCAACCCCTGAAATTAGGACACCTCTGTATTACAGAGAAACTCCTCTATTCCAACACCCTGAAATGAGGACACCTCTGTATATATTCTATTCCAACTCCCTGAAATGAGGACACCTCTGTATATATACTTTATTCCAACCCCCTGAAATGAACACACCTCTGTATACAATGGAACTCCTCTATTCCAACACCCTGAAATGAGGACACCTGTGGAACGCCTCTATTCCAACTCCCAAAAATTAATGAAGACATCTCTGTATTAGGGACAATTGGAAATGTCCTAAATATCACCCCCTGATCAGGACACTTCATTTGTGTCTAAGGCAGAGAGATTTCACAGTATAGATCTGGTTGCTTCATTGATCTCAAATAATAAACTTACAGATATATTTTCATTGATCCTGCAGAGGTTCTTGTAGTAATTTTCATAATGTCAAAATAATATTTTTTATATATTTCCATATTATTTCTTTACCTACCAGAAAATAAAGTGAGAGAGTGAAATTAACCAGATTTACAGTCTAGTGATTTCTGTGGTTGGATACATGTCTGACCTGAACTATGAATGTATTTATACATGACTATGATACTGTATTATTATTATTATCCTTTTCAGTATCTCCCTTTCAACAGTACTCCAATGACTTCACATCTTGTAAAAGCACCTTTTTCAACCTCACCATGACAGTACACTGTGCCTACTCCTCTACAGCAACACCAAATGGATATTTAGTTGTTCTACAACATCAAAACAACTTACAGTATCTTGAACCAATACATTTCATGGGTAATGCATCATTTATATCTTTTAATGTGCCAGAGAGTGAAGGCTATATCATCACTGTTTTCCCAAATATTATTGGAAGAGGTTTGCAAGGCTCAGTGGTCGGTCACACTGAAGAAGTTATGGTCATAATACCTCAGAATCCTCAGAATACTCAGAATCCTCAGAATACTCAGAATCCTCAGAATCGAACATCAACAACAGGTAAGAAAGAGTTCCCTCTTATCCTCCCCTCCCCCTTCCCCTCCCCTCTCCCCCACCCCCCAGCACATTACTATATCTACCAGCTATACACACATGTTAGCTGTTTAGCTACAAGGTAGGTAGGTATAGCTACTATAAATCTGGAAATTTTGGAGCTGAAGTTTTATTGCTTGGTGAGAAGAAGCATCACCACTAATTAAATCAATTAATAGAAAATGGGATAATTTAATTTTGGACTAATTCTAGCTTCAGAAATTATTTTACTTTTGAAAATTTATAGTTTGCTAATAGACACTATTAATACTAATAACCATTAGATGTAATATTATAATTATTAGCTATGCAGATTTCATTACACTAGCTCAAAAATCAGTTGAATATCAAGGGACCATCTTTTAACAGGAGTAGGCCTGCATTCATTTTTTAATTGGAGCTAGAAACTGCCATTTTAGCTACATCATTGTAGCTAGGTATAATTATGCAGATACACATGCACTAACCATGCATGTAGTTACTAAATCACTTGTGGTAGTAGCCATGAATACACGTAGCTGACTATCATTATATCATTTTATTGAGCTAGAATGAGATGCCAAGACATGGCAGTCTTTCACACTTTTAATGACCTTTGGACTATGATATCACCTTTGAACTTTGGTGAGGGGACCTATGCCTAATACTAAATAGATGTGTGTGAGAGTCATTGAATTCAAATCATTTAGTAAATCAGTCACAAGCTCATCAGCATAAAAGTAATGTCTGTTGATGCTCTCAATTTTAGAGATGGTGTGGGGTGGGGGTTGGACCCACCATTTTGCATCTAACACCCCCTCCTCCAGCTAATGCTTACTTTATAACTCAGTGTTCTAAAGTAGTAATGAATTTATAACTATAATTACTCTATATCAATCATTGCTTAATGCTTTCACACTGTGTGGAATATAGCTACATCCCCATTCTAAATGTCATGGCCTTTTGGCCAAAGATACAAGCCTTCCTTTTACAAATACCTGGATCTGGTCCCTGCTATAGCTAGCTAAGCTGTTTCACAACCCATCACATTACACTTTCAAATTCAGTACAACTTTTTCTCCGAATCAAATTCTCCTCTACTATTTTTCTTTATACCTACCATAAATAGTATCCTCATTAGTTAACACAATGAAAAATTTCTCTAGCTAGAATATTATTTTCTTCCTCAGAATTTCAATACAGCAGAGAAGATGATAATGCTTATAACATAAGCACTACTATGCTGATTGTAGTTGGTGCAATTTGCTCCATTACTTTCTTCTTGGCTGGACTATTGGTCGGATGGATCATATGTGTAATGGTACTCGGATGCAAAAAGCATCAAAAGTCAACAATGACAACAAGCAGAAATCGGGCCTCTCCCATATACGAGGATATCGGTCCTCGGGCCACAAACACTTTATTTGAATTTGAAAAGAATGAAGCATATGGACACATGAAGTGAAAGAATTTTTATTAACTCAGTCATAAAGCTGCAGGAATATCAAACTTAATAATCACAGACTTATTTAACCACACCATTTATTCTTGTGTTTCCACACTGCTTGTTACTTGTGTCACAACATTCAGAATATAATATTTGCTATGCAAAATATTTCTATAATTAGCTATTAGGATAATTATTATACCGTAAATCTGGAGTAAAAATAAATTTTTCAAAAATCATTCCAAAATAATTATTTAAATTACCTGTTAATTTATCTAATTAGCTAATGGTACTGTTTCCAAAAATAAAATTTTGTCAGAGAAAATTTTCAACTTGGATTTAAGATATTATCATTATAGCTACCATGTAACACGATATCACACATACTAGCTATTTTCTTGTACTTCACGTAGCTATGTCAGCTGCAAGATGTTTGACACTGAGTGTAATTGTAAGAGATTCACTATCAGTTGCCTCCGAGTCAATAGCAAGCTAGTATAATTCATTAGCTAGTCTATAGCATATCATGTCATACTAAATTTAATTTCAGAATTGCACACATATATTATAGCACATAGCACACACACAAATCACATGATCACTTGTACGTAATGATGATGATGACAATAATAATAATTATACAACAGTAATTGTGTGAATAATAACATGTTCCAGGAATTATCATTGTAATGTCCTTGGTTCTAACAACCACTGAAATAATTAGTGCCACTTGCTGGGTCTATTAACTACTACTGTATAATAATTATAACTGACCAACATTAACTGAGATGGATACATAGCTAGTTACATAAAGATATCTTTTTATGGTGCACACAGCAGTGCTGCCAAAATAATTTTTGTAGTCAACAAAGTAATTTTTCTGTACCAAAAAATCCAAGCACAATTTTTATCAAAAAATGTAATGATAATATGACACCTTTTATAGCTAAGATCAGTGTTTAAATCATAGCACTTAAGAGGTACATTAAATTGAACACTTAAAAATGCATCAAGTGTAGAAATTTTAAGACTGTTTTTGTGCTAGGGGCTAGGGTTAGGTGAAAATCCTGATCAAATCCAAAGCAAACATTGAAGGGTCTAAAATCCAAGCAGTTTGGATAAAATCCAAGACTTTGGCAGCACTGACACAGGATAAGACATAATATGATTGAATTAACACTTCACCACTACATTCCTTTCCACTGCCATAATTACACTAAACAGTGATATACTATACTGCCATCACTTGCATGAATTCAGCTGTAGTAGCTATATAGATGGCTCGTCAATGGGAGTGATGATAATGGTAGAGAAATGGTGTCTCTGCCAGCTCTCATCTCTCAGGTTAACTAGTAACTATACACTCAATAGCCCATTTTCTAATAGGCTACAGCCTCTGTATTAACAGGTTATTGGGTTGGTCCTGCAATTTGTTTGATCATAATAATTATTATAAAACTCCATTTCATTGTATTAGTTCCAAATATTTACTCTGGGACATTTCTAACAACCAAATAAATAATAAATCACTTACTTTCATTATCACTTTAGTTACTTGAAAAATCAATAGAAAAAATGAAAAAAAGAAAACACTTCACCTCCCCCTCCTTTCCCTCTCCTCTCTCTCCCCTCTTCCCCTTCCCTCCTCCCCTTTCTCCCTCCCTCCTCCCCTTCCCCTCCCCTTCCCCCCTCCCTCCTCTTCTTCCCTCTCCCTTCTCCCCTTTCCCGCCTCTTCTTTCCCCCCTTTTCTGCCTCTCCCTTCTCCCCTTCCCCTCCTCCCCCTGTAATTTTTAGAATGAATAGAGCTTCAGTATCAGGAGATAAAAACTTAATTTTGATCCAATGAAGAGTTGATTAGTGTTGTCCCCCATAAATTATTCCTAGGCCTTTCATCACTTCTTTGTTTCCAATTATGAAATTTCCAACGTGTTACATTAACATGGAGTCCATGCAGTCTGATACAACAAGACAATGGTGAGGAACTCCAATTATACTCATAAGCTGGAACAATTTCTGTTTCTTTTCTACAGAGAGTTCCGTTATTCATTAGTCTGAAGTGCTTTCTGTTAAAGGAGTCACTATCGGCATGTTCTTGATGAGAGATTAAGAAACTGTTCTTACAGCCACGACTCTTCATCTCCACATTCAAATTGATGTCGTGCTTCCGAACTAGCTTGTATGGTGCTAACCAACTGCTAACAGTGACGTCTTCACTCCTGTAGATGATGAGACGATCGGAGTACCGCATTGCCATCCTGACTGCCCTACGAGAAAGTATGTAGCCACCTCCAACTGCATATGGAAGGTAGTGAGGACACTTGAACCAATGATTCTCAGCCCATTTCTTTTTATGCCTGGGAAAAGCATTCCCAATGAAGAAACCCAACTGGAGACTGTTCTCACAGTTCAATTCCCTCAGAGTTTTGGCAATATTATCTATTCTTACATAAGTATCATCATCTGTCTTTATGATGTAATCAAAATCAAAGTTCTCATTCACCCAGCTTAATCCTAACTTCATCTTTAAACTGAGGTTGTAATAGGAATCTTTAAGTTCAGGCATAAGCAGTAAGTCATCGTGCTCTTCTTGCTCTTCTCTCAAACTTGTAACTCTCTTGTTGCTTACACCAAGAAGACCAATCATGAATTTGACAGTAACTTGGATGAGGTTAGATGTAGGGTCCTTCATCCATGTATTCCTAATGGTATTCCTCTGTACATCTCCATTAGGTGAAGACGGGATTAGAACAAGCAAGTCTAGTGTACGATTAGAGCAGCCAACAGAAATATTATTATTGTCTTTCTTTATTGCAATCTCTTTCCCTAAGATGTATCTGCTTTTTACTCCCTCATCTTTTAACACATTTGCTGTTTCTCTCTCTCTTGTTACTGTCCATGGTAATAACAGGCAAAATAGAATCACAATTGAAAACCCGACAACCACTCCTAGAATAAAAGAATTGAAGCAGACTTTAGTGCCATTAATTACGCTCATTGTTTATTGTAACTTGTAATATCCTCTTCTCTCTGTGCTTCAGTGTAGTGACAAGTACTATTAATCTCCATAAACTACAATGAAGGCTGAGTTATCAGCAGTAATTGTCAATCTGTGTACAATAATATCAAAGAGATAGTATGATTTAATTATAAGTTACCCTAGATTGTTATAGCTACTATAACTAGAGTGTAAATAGCTAGATTTAGTTACTAAATATTAATAGTAGGGAACAGTTCTTTATAATAAGTCAATTTCAGAAAGACTACTTCTTGAGGCGATCCTTGGAGACCCTTGCTAGTCAATTTCAGAAAGACTACTTCTTGAGGCAACCCTTGGCGACCCTAAATGGCTTCAAGTTCCCTAGTTAACTACTTAGGTATTTCTCTACAGCTAACAGTATTATAATATCATCTGAACAATCTCATCCACTCACTAGGATTCAATCTCTCTATAAGAACATCAGAAACGATAAGGTTGTCCTTTCAGAGGTATTATAACTATAATACACTAAAGACAGGAAAGAGCTTTCTTTCTTTGTATGGAGGTTTTGTCCTAATTTCTCAAAGGTTCCGTTGATAGCTATAATGAAGTCATAGCTCTGAGTCTCTTGTCTTGCCAAACGTCTATAACACAGTCTCTTCAAGTCTTCAGAACAATTTCACATAAAAGTCGAGATGATCTATTCTTAGTCCTGCGCACGGCAGCCAGAAAATCTTTGCTGGCAGTTCTTTGGTTTCTGAGACAGGTACAGAAATCGCCAGTTGAGTGCTTTGAATACCTATGCACTCATCAGCTTTTATGTTAGCTAGGAGCTGAGCAGTCAATGCGCATATATAATATTATTTTAGGCCTAGCTAGACTAGCTATAGCGAGTTGGTTATCCCAGTTTCAGTTTTATGGCGAAATGGAAGGCTTTCGCAGTGGGATTTTTTCCTGGCATATTCATAGGATGCCTTTCTTCCATTCTTTTTCTCCTAATTTGGACATATCCCCTGCCTCTTAAAGGAGTATTTTTTAGAGAAATGATTGCCAAATATGAAGACATCAAGCCAGTGTTTCTAGAAAGAATTTCCAAATCGAGAATAACTGGTACACTATCAAGACACATTATTTACTCTGAGGAATTCTGTGATGATAAGAATGGTAACTGTGATAAGATCCACCTTAAGTCTAAGACAATTCTGGATAGACAATACCTTCTGTTGATTCTCATCCACTCAACTCCATTGGCATTTGCTAAGAGGAACGCTATCCGAACAACATGGTTACAAGATAATAAAAATAAAAATAGATTCATGTGGAGGTTCGTAATTGGTATTCGTGGCTTAAATTCACTTAACCTTACTAGTTTGGCCTCTGAGAACATGAAATATGGCGACCTACTCCTTATACCTGATGTTTTAGAACCAGAGACACTTAAAATGCATCATTTGTACATCAGACACAAGAATCACACATCTAATTATAGCAGGTCTAAGTTAAATGAGAAACTTTTATCTTCAAATCAAATGCTGGACATTAATTCTGATGAAAACATGTCGTATAAGAATAACACTTATCTTGGCTCAAGAAAACTGCTTAAGTCTTTTGTTTGGGCAGAAGAAAATGCAAATTTTCACTACATTTTCAAGTGTACAGACAGCACCTTTGCTAATTTAAATGCCATCTTACATTCACTTGAAAGAAGACGTTACCGCCGAAGGGACTTACTCTGGGGGTATTTTGCAGGTGACATCAGGGCAACCAAAAATGGAGATTTTGGAGAAGAAAACTGGTTCTTGTGCACACATTATTTTCCCTTCCCTCAGACTGGTGGATATATTATTTCTAGAGGACTTGTCTCCATACTTCAAACAGCCAGTGATGATCTACAACATTATGTGAATGATGACATTGCTCTGGGGGTGTGGCTCTCTCCCTTTACAGGAATTGAATACAAGCATGATGTCAGGTTTGACACTGGACGCCACTCAAGAGGGTGCAGCAATACTTACATAGTCACTCACAAGGAGACGGTTCTTAGTATGATGGAGAAGTTCACATCTTTGAGAACGATTGGTACTTTGTGTAAAAGGGAGATCCAATTGAGACCATCTTACTATTACAACTGGAGAATATCCCCTAATAAGTGCTGTATTAGAAGAAATGATGTCCCATGATAATTTCCTAGACACATGTGGAGGGAGATGATTTTGAGTATGGGGGCAGGTCAACTAGATTTGTGGTCAAGAGTGTCACACTCTCTGATAATGCCTAGTATTATATTTATGACTTAAACTATTATCTTCATAGACCCACTCTAAGTTATTACTCCAACATGAATTAACATTAATTTTTATCTACTAGATATAAAGGTGTCTGCAAGTTTAATTTTGTCCGTATGTGCATGTAATAACATGATATTGTTTAGTCTTGCCTCAGGATGAACTTATAAATGGCTCTTTCTCTATGTGACAGCTTCAGATTACAGATAATATCATTGTCAATATTATTGTACTATTGTTATGGGCTAGGACTAGTGGCTAGGGTTAGATACAGCACAATAACAACAGTACACAGTGATAATGATGTAATCAATCTGAATCTGTTACATGGGGAAAGAACCTTATAAACATCTTCATCTTTAGTCATGAACATTTATGTAGGAAGTGATGGCTCATAAATCACTCCTACATCACCTCCATCCACTTCCGGTCCCCTCCCCACCCCCACAAATATCCTAAATATCCTATTTAATAATTCTTGATCCCTTTACATGCAATTAGAGTGCAATTAGAGTGGTGCAATTAGAGGGGGTGCAATTAGAGGGGGTGCAATTAGAGGGGGTGCAATATTAGAGGGGTGGTGGCTTTATTTTAGGGAGTAGAGTTCTATTAACAATAAGCTGTTTTGGCCAGGTGTCCTTTTAATTAACAAGGGGTGAGGGGAGGGAGGAAGGGGGGATTAGAGGATCCTTCTTTTGATAAAGTTTGGTCATTGTTTTAGGAGTCAAATTTAGTGGGGATAGGTGGGGGTGGAGTTTAAACAGAGGATCTTTCTTATGATAAAACCATGGAATTTTAGTTGTTTTGAGAAATTTATTGTTCTTATAAAAAGGCAAATGCCAGATGGTCATCAGAAATACAGTTTGGAAACAGGGTACAGACAAAGTAGTAAGTATAGATGAGATCCTTTACCATTTATACCCGCCCCCCCCCCCCCCCCCCCCCCCGGGCCCTAATACTGATAAAGATAATAGAAGGCGTTCGTTTTGTGGTATGAGCTGAGCGCTACATAATGCAGTCCGTCCTATGGTGCCTGCTTTATGTTGTATTGTCTTCATCATCTATGGTAGTGACCTCAAGACACTCTGAACCAGGAGAAGCTCAAATGTACTCTAGCGATCGTCTTTTGGCTGGAGAGAAACTCCAGCAAGATGAGCGTCTTTCAGATTCGGAGAACTATTTGGTGTCCTGGTGCCCAGAGGCTACTGATGATAACCATTTGGGGCATTTTGCGGATGAGTGGGCTGTAAAGGTGAAGAGGTATGCTTCGTTGTATTCTATCGCTGACAGACAAGATGCACCTTTAGATAGACCACAGTTAGTCAACACTGCCAACTCTATTGCTGGTGATATAGGAATGGAGAACAGAGGTGCTATAAAACCATTCGATGCTGTCTTCAAATTCCATTACAGACTTGCTAATGATGCAAAGTTTCATGGTTTTACTAAGAGGGATGCTCACAGAGTGCACAAGAGACTTGCAGAGTTGGATAAGCTGCTGGATGGTCACCCAGCAGTTGTGTGGTCTTCAAGACAACACTGTCTTAGACGTCAAAAGAGAACAGCTGAGAACCTCCACTTCAATGACCCCATGTTCTCTAGACAATGGCATTTAGTAAGAAAAATGTAGCTAGTAATTTGAGTCAATTATTCCATAGTAACTGGTTATAACCCACTGAAGTGTCTGTGTCAGAAATGAAAGCACACTCTATCTTAAGTCCTTCAGTTTTATTGATTTCCTTACTGACAATCCCCTAAGCAGTATCCTGATATTTTCTTAATAATTATTATTATAAATATAACTCAGCCTTTACTATAACTCCCACTCTCCTCCATAAATGACACTACCCTATATCTATAACCTCCTCAAATGTCTTAAAAGTAGGGATCCTGGTTTAATCAAGAGTCAGCGCACTTGAATGAAGAGGCTGTGGTTGTTTACAATAGTGATCTTGTAACTGTTGGTGGGATGACTAGCTTGTTGAGAAGCCAGATCACGTCAAACAGGAAATTACTCTATGTTTGATCTAGAGCTGAAGCCAGTGCATGCTTGATTTAAAAAACCGCACCCATAGCATTGGTTAAGATAGCAATGTGCTGAATGTTTTCCTACCATCAGTTTGTGGGAGTTTGATTTTGTCAATTTCATAGTCAAGCATTTAGCCAGCTGTATTATCTTACGGAGTCCTCACACCACCTCTAGAAACTTGATATCTTGATAAATGCTATAAGATGTCATCTTTCATTTCCTTCCCTTTCAAGTGGTTTTGAGTTAGTCAGTCATATTCTATGCATACGTATCACACTGTATACGCATCACACTGTATACGTATCACACTATATACACATCACACTGTATACGTATCACACTATGCATACGTATTACGTTTTTAATGCAACTGTTAGATCACAAAAATATCCTCTCCTATCCATCTACTAAACTTGTTTAAGGGAGGAATACAACACTTATCCTCATTTTTATTATCTGTTCATAATTCTCTTATACTTGTCCAAAAAAGTTGATCTTCAAAATGTTTCTCATTTAAAGAGCTTTCTGATGGTATGTTAGGACAAGCCACACCCACTTTAATTAACTTCCATCAATAATTAAACTAATTATTATGTGAAGCCAGAAAAGAGCTGTATCCTGGAGATATCATCTCTTAGCTCTCTTGAAAGGAGGTTGAGTATGTGGTTTCCAGAGAATTTATCACAGTTAGAAGCTATGATTTAATGTAGTGTGTATATACTCCTCTCTAAATAATCAGGCACCAGCTAATTGGACCAATGTTTATATTCTGTGCATCTTTCATCTAAAACTAGCTAGCTAGTACAGCATGTTGATAGAGAACTAGAAAGACAGGTTCCTGTTTTGTTGCAGGAGAAATGACTGAGCTTCTGTCATATATCTTTAACTGTCCTCAACTCACTCAGAGTCTCAAAGTTATGTAAATTCAGGGACAAATACTATAATTTCAATCTGGTACCCATTAATTGCTCACTGAAGTGAGGGTTTCATGCAGGATGTAGACGTTGGGCTGTTGGGAAGATTTGATTCATAGCCTGAGTCGTGTAGCCATGAAGGTGTTGAGTGAGGAGAATATTCTCAGAAACAAATTTAAGACTACAGGGTGGATTGGGGGGTTGAGGGGTGGGGGTAGGGTAGGTAGGGGGTTCTGTAGCTGTCTGTAATAAGGTAGTTATAGTCTTGTGTCCATGATGCACAGCTGTGGGTGACTCACTGCTTAAGGATTAATTGCTTGATCAGTATAATACTAATTTTTCTCTGTAGGAGAGGTGGGAATAGAAGTACAAAGGATAGAGGAGGCAATAGAAATATGGGGGATTAATGATGTCCCCTCCTCAAATGACCCTTGTTAGGTTTTGTGGTGTCCTCATTTTGGGAATTGTATGTAAGTAGTATTCTCACTTCAGAGATGGAGGGTTTCACCATTAACGTGGTGAGATTGGAACAGAGTTGGAGGGTTCCACTATACTCATTAAAGAGAGAGGTTCTGTTGTTATTATTATTGTTGTTATTGTTGTTGTTGTGATGCTATTGTTGTTGTGATGCTATTGTTGTTGTTATTGTTCATGTATAGGTAAACTCTAAGGAACTTGGTCACGACATTAACATTACAGAGGTGTGGCACAGTGGAATCACTGGGAAGGGTGTGGTCATTGCTGTAGTTGATGATGGTAAGTGGGGACAGACTCTGGGATACTAGGATCTAAAGAGAACCATCAAATGGAGGTTTTAAGAATATACTTTGATGTTATAGTCAAAAGCTAATAATCTGGCAATTGGAAAACTGTACACATGTGGGGACATAACCCTTTGATGTGACAGAAGATTCCTGCCTAGACATGCCTCGTGTGTGTGTCAATGGTACGCCTTGACGGTTTTTGTTCAAAGTTTGCTCTAAGACAATTCCCTTCTATTTATAAGTTCCAGGTGCTTCAACGTGTAAATATCCTTACAGTATTGTTACAATATTGTCTAATTTACAGATGTGATTATAATGTAAAGAATTTACACATAGAAGCACTTCAAATGCTTACACTCTTAGAAGATTATGTTGAAACTTCATTATAGTGATAATAAGATACAAATTCTCCCAAAATGTTTTTTTTATGCTGCTGGAATTGCTCTGAGTTTTATTATGCTCAAAATTTATGCCAGCAGAATCCACCAAGGTCTTGTCATCAGGGTGTCATGGTGGGGGGTGACTTCATTCATGTATTATCAGGGGTAACTCCACTCAGTGTGTCATCAAGGGTGACTCCATTCAGGGGTGACGTGTGTCATCAGGGGTGTCATCAGGGGTGACTCAAGTGTTGGACACTATGTCTTAAGAATGCAGCAGATGTTCAATATTGTGGCGTATTATAATTCTTCTGTTGGTCCCTGTTGAAGCATTCCTAATGCTTGTTACTTGTGATATATGCTGGCAGGTTTACAGCAACATGTCTTCTAGTGCTGTTATAAGCTAGCTATTTAGTTACAATAATAAAGACCTACTTCTTAATTTGCCTTAGTGCTCACCCTGGTGCCTTTGTGCTCACCCTGGTGCCCTTGTGCTCAACCTGGTGCCTTTGTGCTCACCCTGGTGCCTTTGTGCTCAACCTGGTGCCTTTGTGCTCAACCTGGTGCCTTTGTGCTCACCCTGGTGCCCTTGTGCTCAACCTGGTGCCTTTGTGCTCAACCTGGTGCCCTTGTGCTCACCCTGGTGCCCTTGTGCTCACCCTGGTGCCCTTGTGCTCACCCTGGTGCCTTAGTGCTCAACCTGGTGCCTTAGTGCTCAACCTGGTACCTTTGTGCTTACCCTGGTACCTTTGTGCTTACCCTGGTGCCTTTGTGCTCAACCTGGTGCCTTTGTGCTCAACCTGGTGCCTTTGTGCTCAACCTGGTGCCTTTGTGCTCAACCTGGTGCCTTTGTGCTCAACCTGGTGCCTTTGTGCTCAACCTGGTGCCTTTGTGCTCAACCTGGTGCCTTTGTGCTCAACC
Source organism: Diacarnus erythraeanus (assembly GCA_964016965.1). Classification (NCBI taxonomy): domain Eukaryota; kingdom Metazoa; phylum Porifera; class Demospongiae; order Poecilosclerida; family Podospongiidae; genus Diacarnus; species Diacarnus erythraeanus. Next base: position 1,936,004 of record OZ024670.1, read on the forward strand.
TGGTGCCTTTGTGCTCAACCTGGTGCCTTTGTGCTCACCCTGGTGCCTTTGTGCTCACCCTGGTGCCTTTGTGCTCAACCTGGTGCCTTTGTGCTCACCCTGGTGCCTTTGTGCTCAACCTGGTGCCTTGGTGCTCAACCTGGTGCCTTAGTGCTCTACCTGGTGCCTTTGTGAGGGGAAAAGGGAAGGGAGAAGAGGGGAGAGATGATGGGAGGGTAGGGTAAGTAGGGGATTCTGTAGCTGATAATAAGGGTAGTTATAGTATAGTATATTCTTGTGTCCACAATACACAGCTGAGGGTGACTCACTGCTCAAGGATTAATTGCTTGATCAACTTAATGAGGTGAATTATTTCTCTCTGTAGGTTTGGAGCACTCAAATAGAGACATTCAGATGAACTATGTAAGTCTAGTGATAAATAATTAACAGCATGGGTTGGGGCATGGCATAGGGTGTGGCCTAGGCCCTAGGGTAAGCAAAGAAGGGGCCACTTGAGTAACCTGAGTTGTATTGGAGGACCTTATCAACAATAACTTAATTTTCCCCACAGTAAAAAACATCAAAAATTGTATTTTTTAAAACTATCTATTAAGCAACTGCTTTGAAAAAAACTGGCAAATATAAAGGCAACTCTGGCATATTATTTCGTGCACAGCATAATTAGAGGCATATGTTTTGATTTACATTAGCTATAATTTTACCTGACCTGAGGTGGGCCAGGCAGGGACAGCCCAAGGGTTAAATATGCCAAAGGGCATGGTCTAGGGGTGACAGTGATTGTGGGAAAGTTTTCTCTGACATATTGAAGCTGGAAATTAAATTTATAACAATATCAAAAGTAGGGACTCAAAAAGGAATTTCCTCTTCTTGATTACAGTGGAATCCCTCCATTCTAACTTCCCTGAAAGGAGAATTACCTGAAATAAGGACATCTCTTTTCCAATCCCCTGAAATGAGGACACCTCTGTATACAGTGGAACTCCTCTATTCCAATCCCCTGAAACGAGGACACCTCTGTATACAGTTGAACTCCTCTATTCCAATCCCCTGAAATGAGGACACCTCTGTATACAGTGGAACTCCTCTATTCCAATCCCCTGAAATGAGGACACCTCTGTATACAGTGGAACTCCTCTATTCCAATCCCCTGAAACGAGGACACCTCTGTATACAGTTGAACTTGCTTATTCTAAGTTCTCTGACCTCTATCTCTGTTCCACCATGTACCTTATTTCTTTTCCACTGTGTAGGTATTGTTAGAAAGATGTAGGTTGGTTAAATTGATGTGGGTGTGGTTATGGGTGTGGTTAATAACATGGCTTGTATATTTTAGAATTCTAAAGGAAGTTATGACTTTAATAGCAATGATCGTGACCCTGCCCCCAACCTCAAGAGTTCAGGAGACAACACGCATGGAACCAAGTAAGTTACAGATACTACAGGATGGAGGCGGGGTTTAATTGGTACTGCCCCCACCCCCACTCCCTCCCCCTTCTAAATGGACTTAGATCATCTTTAAGTCATGCTAACCAATAATATTATCTTTCCTTTGGTGACCATTCAGGTTATTATACACATATTGGGTCAGTTTCCCCTTCACTGTATAAACCTATGTCCTGTCTCCTCGCCTCCCCTACACACACCACACACATACACACCACACATCACACGTATGCCACACACACCACACCACACATCACACGTATGCCACACACACCACACCACACACACTACACTACACTACACACACCACACCACACACACTAACACCATACCACACACACTATATCACACCACACCACACATGCACCACATGTACACACGCATGGCATGCACACACACACATGCACATGTACACACCCACCCACACCATTGATGATCCATAGATGTATTAGTGAGATGGTAAGGTGCTCACTAGATAACGTCTTACATGCTGGAGAGAATCTTTTTTACATTTCCCCTGTAAACAGTAAAGTCATGCTTTTTTGGAGTTGTTTCAGTACATGTATTATCTAGCACAGAATGTCCCAGTGGGGAAGACCAATGATGAAAGTGCTTAATTTGTTTCCCCACATGAATGGCAGACTGATGTAAACAATATCTCATTAGAACTGCATGTGTTATTAATCACAATAATACTCTGTCTTTCAGGTCAATTCTCAGGAGGCTATGTTAACAGGTGGTCTCATGAAGTAGTTCTGATTATGCTTGTATAAACTAGGACACTACACATGGTTTCATCTAGGAATTTTAGTTTGGGAGGGGGTAGGGCATCATATGCACTTGTAACTTCTACAAGCTAAAGTGTGCACTTCCAGAAGCTTCAGCTAGTGAAAACAAGGCTCAGAAATAGACTATGTGATGAAACATGAGATCAAGCCATGATGCTGAGCATTAAAGGGCCAGAGACTTCAATGGATGAAGATTAAGACACACAAAAACCTCAAAGAATATATGTCTAACTTTGAATAGCAATTTAATGCATTGTGTAATGTTTTAGGCAGGAAGTTGAATATTTGGGGTGGGGTGTGTGTGAAGTTTAGCCATCTGGGTGGTGTGGGGGGAGGGGGAATAGCTTCCCCTGCATACCCCCCCCCCATTAGGCCATTAGATGAAATGGTGCTACATCAAGTGATTTGCATACTCTCACACACTTACAACTGATCTGATAAGGGCAACATTCCACAAGACTACTTCTAGTTATCTAGAAGCTTACGTTTCATTTCATACTGCTGCATAGTTGGCTGTCACTTCTGGCTGACTTCAGGATGTTTTGATTGTCAAGTCTGTTAGTGTAAATAAGGCCCTTTAAGAAGTAAATATCTGATAATTGCTAACACGTGTCCCCTGTCAATGGCAGTTATTTGATAACTGTTTTATATAAATTATGGGCCTGACATTAATTTTTATGGAATATTTGCACTTGCTGTCATGTGACTCACTAAAATAGTTTCTAAATGAGTCCCAACTTCATTCATATAGTAACTGAAATTCAGGAAGTGTCCATTTATGGAGTGACCTCAACTGTCTGGTCACGAAAAGTATTCCAACACCTCTTTATGCCTATGAGGACATCTCTGTATACAGTGGAATTCCTCTATTCCAATCCCTGAAATGCAGACATCCCTGTATACAGTGGAACTCCTCTATTCTACTCCCATGAAATGAGGACATCTCTGTATATATCTATTTTAATCTCCTAAAATGAGGACATCTCAGTATACAGTGGAACCCCTCTATTACAACACCCTGAAATGAGGACATATCTGTACAACTCTACCTCAACACTTTGAAATATACCAAATGTCTAATAGAACTTCACCCCCTCACTAAAATGAGGTTATATCAAGGTACTTTAATTTGTCCTAAGATGTTAAGATTTCCTCTACTTATTGTCAAAGATGTAACAAGACAGTATAGATGCTGTTATGAAGTGATTTAGGAGTTGTTTGCCATCTGTTGTAATATTTCTGATGGCAGAACCACTGTCCTTGTGTGCAGGAAAACCTTCATCTGTACACATTAAAGGTTTCTACATGATTTTGGGATGTGATCTGCTAAGTCAATATTGAGACCATGGAGGACAGGATCAAAGGGGTGTATACCACAGGGAGATTCAATCTAAGGAAGTAATAGGGGTAGATATGTGACCTTTCCCTCCTTATCTCTTATCCTCCACTTTCCTTTCCTCCTTATCTCTTATCCTCCACCTTCCTTTCCTCCTTTTCTCACTCCCTTTCTCACTATCTCCTTTCTCTTACTATCTCCCTCCCTCTCTCCCTCCTTTCTCTCACTGTCTCACTCCCTCCTTTCCCTCTCTCTCTCCCTCACTGTCTCACTCTTCCATTAATAGATGTGCTGGCCTGATTGCAGCAGTTCCGAACAACAGCTGGTGTGGAGTGGGCGTGGCACTGGGTGCCTCTGTATCTGGCATTCGAATGCTCGATGGTAAGGTTACAGATGCCCTGGAGGGTCAATCTTTCATTTACAAGGCTCATACCAACTGGATCTACAGTTGTTCTTGGGGTCCTGAAGATAATGGAAAATCTGTAGAGGGACCCGGTATACTAGCACAGGTAATGGTGCTGTATACTATAGTATCCTGACTCTAGTACTTTAGTATCCTTACTCTGTGTGTTGTATTTTCCTGACTCTAGTGTTTAGTATCCTGACCCTAGTGTGTTGTATTCTATAGTATCCTGACTCTAGTGTGTCCCAACTCTAGTATATTGTATAATATCACTGACTCTAGTGTGTTGTATACTTTAGTATCTAGTATGTTGTATTCTATAGTATCCTGACTCTAGTGTGCTGTATACTTTAGTATTGCATCACTTACTTTAATGTGCTGTATAACATACTCTATGTGCTGTATACTGTAGTATCCTGACTCTAGTGTGTTGTATACTATAGTGTCCTGACTGCTACTATAGTATCACTGACTCAGATGTTCCAGTACTTCATCTTTAGCATGCCCTCAGTACTAATCTTTTCTCCTGAAAAATTATCCTGTAAAGGAACTGTACCTGAAATGTGAATCTTGTAAACCAAGGATCAGACTTACTAGTAAAACATTAGTATACTATTAGTATACTATTACATTTTGTAGGAAGCCCTAAAAATGGGTACATCACAAGGTCGCTATGGCTATGGTAACATCTATGTGTTTGCCTCTGGGAATGGAGGTTTAATGAATGACAATTGCAACTTTGATGGCTACGCTAACTCAATTTATACTCTCACTGTAGGTAAGTCTATGTCCTCATAGCTGTAGGCCTCCCATACTTATTCAGCTCATTGGCCTCTCCATCTCTCCCTCACTCTGTCCATCCCCCTTCATTCATCTCTCTTTCTCTCCCTCTCTCCCTCCCTCCATCTCTCCCTCCTTCCCTTCACCCCACTCCATCCATCTCTCCCTCCATCACACCACTGCTTCTCCTTATGCAGTGTAAATCATTTTGCTGGTTAGGAGGGGAGAGTGAGGGAAAAGTGAGGGAAGAGTGAGGGAAGGGCGAGGAAAGAGTGAGGGAAGAGCGAGGAAAGAAGGGAAGAGTGAGGGAAGAGTGAGAGAAGAGTGAGGGAAAAGTGAGGGAAAAGTGAGGGAAGAGTGAGGGAAGAGCGAGGAAAGAGTGAGGGAAGAGCGAGGAAAGAAGGGAAGAGTGAGGGAAGAGTGAGAGAAGAGTGAGGGAAAAGTGAGGGAAAAGTGAGGGAAGAGTGAGGGAAGAGCGAGGAAAGAGTGAGGGAAGAGCGAGGAAAGAAGGGAAGAGTGAGGGAAGAGTGAGAGAAGAGTGAGGGAAAAGTGAGGGAAAAGTGAGGGAAGAGTGAGGGAAGAGCGAGGAAAGAGTGAGGGAAGAGCGAGGAAAGAAGGGAAGAGTGAGGGAAAAGTGAGGGAAAAGTGAGGGAAGTGAGTGAGTGGGAGGCAGGAGAATAAAGAACACTTACTTCATTCCTTCAATCAGCTATAACAGGAGGGGTGGGGTCAATAAACAAAACAAATAAACAAGCAAACAAAAGACATAATAGGTTTTATCATGAATCAGAATCCAAACCTTACTCTTTAGACCACACTTTAAGGAAAACTAAAGGAACAGGACTGCTCACCCTCTAGATACAGCCATGTGAAACAGCATGTTTTATTGGATACAAGAAGCTAGAATATATAGCCGTCTTCTCCTAGAACATTATACATTTACGAACTTAGGTTTTATCATGAATCAGAATCTAACCTCATCTAAACCTTACACTTTAGACCACACCTTAAGGAACAGGACTGCTCACCCTCTAGATACAAAATGACATGTTTTATTGGATACAAGAAGCTAGAATATATAGCCGTCTTCTCCTAGAACATTATACATTTACGAACTTAGGTTTTATTATGAATCAGAATCTAACCTCATCTAAACCTTACACTTTAGACCACACCTTAAGGAACAGGACTGCTCACCCTCTAGATACAAAATGACATGTTTTATTGGATACAAGAAGCTAGAATATATAGCCGTCTTCTCCTAGAACATTATACATTCACGAACTTAATTTTCCTAGGAGCTGTTGACGAGAAGAATCAAATGCCTTACTATGCAGAACTGTGTCCGTCAATGTTGGCAGTTACTTACAGCAATGGTCATGCCAGTGGTGACAGGAATATAGTGACTACAGATGCCAATAATCATGGTGGCTGTACCAGATCTTTCACTGGGACATCAGCTGCTGCCCCTATTGCTGCCGGAATGGTAGCACTGATGCTACAGATAAGGTGCAATGAATTCCATGGGAGTTCACATGGGATTTAGTTGGGAAGGGGGGGGGGGTAATCTGAAGGAGGAGACTCTCTCACTAAAAACATGAAGAAAGAAAAATTATCATTTTTACAATTAATGGGAAAATGTCATTTTGTTCAATTTGTTTATTCCACATAGAATCAGGGAGTAAGGGGTAGAGGTTAGGGGGAGTAGGGGTTAGGGGTTAGGGAGAGTAGGGGTTAGGGGGAGTAGGGGGTAGGGGGATAGGGGTAGGGGTTAGGGGGAGTAGGGGGTAGGAGGATAGGGATAGGGGTTAGGGGGAGTAGGGGGATAGGGATAGGGGTTAGGGAGAGTAGGGGGATAGGGATAGGGGTTAGGGGGAGTAGGGGGATAGAGATAGGGGTTAGGGGGATAGGGATAGGGGTTAGGGAGAATAGAGAGTAGGGGAATGGGGGGGTATGGGTGGTCCTTAGGTGTCACCCATAATTAATTTTTGCCTTAATATTTCCTATGTTTTATTGACGTTGGTCAAGTTAGCTCTTCAGCATCTACTCAGATATAGACTATCTTTTCTGACTATAATAATAAGCTCTCTATTCTGGGCACCTCAAAGAAAGTGTCCTGATTCAAGTGGTGGGCTCATTTCAGGGGGTGGAAGTTCTATTAATGTTAATACACAAGCCGTAGAAGGCTGTGCCCTGTTTTCTGGCCACTCCTCTACTGTAGAAGGCTGTGAATTGGAGATTACTTGAGAGATTTAGTGCTCAGTATAACTATAAATGATATGTTATTCATTTCATCTGTAGGAACTGTCTGTCATGGAGAGATGTACAGAGTGTGTTAGTCTATTCTGCTGTCAAAGTTGATGTGGAAGGGGCAGAATGGGTGGAGAATGGGGCTGGGTTTCATCATAGCGACCAGCATGGATTTGGACTGATGGATGCTTATCGGTTGACATCAGTTGCTAGAGTGTGGCCGTTGCTACCAGCAATGGTCAAATGGAAAATGCCAAACAGTGGCCTTATAAAACTGATACCAAGCAACAGTTCATCACTTCTCTTGCCAACTAAAGGTAGGTACAAATGTATTTTTTCCTCCATATCCTTCTATTCCAACCCCTGAAATCTGTATACAGTGGAATCCCTCTATTTCAACCCCCTGAAATGAGGACACCTCTGTATACAGTGGAACCCTACCCCCTGAAACGAGGACACCTCTGTATACAGGGAACTCCTCTATTCCAACACCCTGAAATGAGGACACCTCTGTATACAGTGGAACTCCTCTATTCCAACACCCTGATATTAGACACCTTTTAATATTATAGTCATCAATTTTACATGCAATGACTCATGTTCCTTCCTTATCTCTCTTCCTTTAATCTTCTCTCTCTCTCTCTTGTGCCCCTCCCCTCACCCCCTTCTCTCTCTCTCTTGTGCCATCCCCTCACCCCCTTCTCCCTCTCTCTTGTGCCATCCCCTCACCCCCTTCTCCCTCTCTCTTGTGCCTCTCCCCTCATCCCCTTCTTCTTGCTTTCCCTTTCCTGTTCTTTTGCCATGTGCTTCTCATTTTCTCCTCAACTCTCTTTTCTCTCTGCTACTCCTCCTTCTTTCTGCCACTCCTTCTTTTTGGCCACTCCCCCTCTTTCTTCCTCTGCTGTATGTAGTTATACAGGATAATAAGTCCCCTGGTTTGAACACGCTGGAGTATGTCACTGTGACGATAACCCTTAGCCACATTAGGAGAGGAGCTCTGGAGATCTCACTTATCTCACCAAATGGCACCCATTCCACTCTCTCCACCACCAGATCCTATGATAAGTAAGTGAATAGATCAGTAGTATCCCATGATAGGTCAGTAGTATCCCATGATAGGTCAGTAATATCCCATGATAGGTCAGTAACATCCCATGATAGGCCAGTAACATCCCATGACAGGTCAATAACATTCCATGACAGATCAGTAACATCCCATGATGATCAGTACTATCCTATGATAGGTCAGTAGTATCTCAGTAGTATCCCATGATAGGCATCCCATGACAGGTCAATAACATCCCATGATAGGTCAGTAATATCCCATGACAGGTCAATAACATCTCATGATAGGTCAGTAATATCCCATGACAGGTCAATAACATCCCATGATAGGTCAGTAATATCCTATGATAGGTCAGTAATATCCCAAGATAGGTCAGTAATATAGGTCAGTAATATCCCATGACAGAGCAGTAATATCCTATGATAGGTCAGTAATATCCTAAGATAGGTCAGTAATATAGGTCAGTAATATCCCATGACAGAGCAGTAATATCCTATGATAGGTCAGTACTATCCCATGACAGAGCAGTAATATCCCATGATAGGTCAGTAATATCCCATGACAGAGCAGTAATATCCCATGATAGGTCATAACTCTCTCTGACATAAACCTTACTTTTTCTACTTGCAACAAGAAGACCACTAAGAGAGTAGCCATGGGCTGTAGCATCCAGGGAGAAAGGAAGGGAAAGAAAGAGAGAGAAAGGGAGAGGGAGGGAGGGAGGGAGGGAAGAAGGGAAGAAGTGAGGTAGTGTGCTACTAAAGGACCTGGACTGGTAAGATTAGGTACCTTGACTAGCTAACTACAGAAGATGCAGGATATTTGAGTCAACATATACTGACCAATCAGATCATTATTTAATTCAAGTCTCATTTCTTAGTCTGTCAAAGTTAATAGTTTCTGTATTTTTAATCAACATCATTTTCCAGAGAGACTTCTGGTTTCAATGGATGGACTTTTGCTACATCGAGGTTCTGGGGAGAGACACCGACTGGTATCTGGATACTCAACATCACAGACACTAATAGTATGTCAACTCTCTGAAAGAATAGATATGTTACTAAATCTCTGCCACCATTTCCATAGAAGGAAATTTTGCAATTAATAGATCAATTTAGTTTATCTTAAAATAGAAAGTACACAATTAATAGACCAATAGGTTTTGGTATTACTGAGAGATTTTGATGTGTTATTTAGTGACCATTGCACAGATGAGGTATATTATTGTTATGTTCTCTATCTCACTTCATGCTTTATCTTAACCCTTCTATCTCTTACCCTCTCTTCCCTCCCTCCTTCTCTCTTCATCACCTCTCCTCTTCACCCCTCTTCTCCCTCCCTCTCTCTCTCCTCTTCCCCTCTCCACCCTTTCTCTCTACTCTTCGCCCTTCTCCTCCCTCACTCCTTCCTCTTCACCCCTCTCCTCCCTCACTCCTTCCTCTTCACCCCTCTCCTTTCTCTCTCTCCTCCCTCTCTCCTCTTTGCCCTCTTTTCCATAACATAGAGTTTCCTTCTGTTAAACGAGAAAATGGTGCTGTTAAGAAATGGACGCTCAATCTTTATGGTTCAGAACTCACTCCAGCTGACATCCAAGAGCGTAAAAGGTTTGTTCACAATTATTATTTCAATCCAAACATGTCACAATATTTCAGGATTATTTCAGAGTGTTGCCAGGCTTACACACATGGCCAGGCTTATGGACATGACCACGCTTACAGACACGACCAGGCTTACACACATGGCATAGACATGACCATGCTTACAGACATGACCAGGCATACACACATGGCCAAGCTTACAGACATGGTCAGGCTTACAGACATGACCAAGCTTACAGACATGACCAGGTGTACACACATCACATGACCAGGCGTATACACATGACCAGGCTTACAGACATGACCAGTTTACCTCTTAACATTTTCTTGTAATCAGATACTGTATCATAGTAGCTCTTCATCAACATGTCCCCCATCTTTTATGCTTCTGACTTCTTTCACAGGTTGGTAAAGGATGCTATCTCAAATGGCTCCTTGTCCAATCCATTGTCTTGTCCTCCACTACCTTCCTCTGCCAAAGAACTCAAGTTATCCCTGAAAATACGGACATTGAATCTGGTAAGGTGATATATTTCTTGAATACCTCTCTAGAAATAGTAGCACATTACTGTATAACACAGTGGAACCTCAGTTATATAGACTTACCCTCAAGTGTTCAGATTTACCCTCAGGTATACAAACTGACCCTTACAGAAAAGAGAAAGAGAAAGAAAGCAGGGAGTAGGGGTGATGAGAGGGGCACAAGAAAGAGGGAGGAGGGGTGATGGGAGGGGCACAAGAAAGAGGGAGGAGGGGTGGTGGGAGGGGCACAAGATAGAGAGAGGAGGCTAAGGGAAGAGAGTTAACAAAATAAGGAAGGGACCTCATTTCAGGGGGAGGTTCCACTGTTTACGGAGGTGTCCTCATTTCAGAGGGTTGGAATAGATATATCAGAGGTGTCTTCATTTCAAGAGGGTTTGAATAGAGGGTTTCTACTGTATACATAGGTGTCCTCATTTCAGGGTGTTGGAATAGAGGAGTTCCACTGTATATAGAGGTGTCCTCATTAGGGTTGGAAGAGATATTTCAGGTAGTTGGAATAGAGGGATTGCACAGTGTATACAGAGGTGAAAGTAATTCTTGAGTTATTCTGTCAAATTACATAACCATTAAATTTTTCTGTCATTAGTGGGAAAAAATAGTCGTTGTGATATTAGCGGGTGTGGGAGCAGTCCTAGTCATCCACCTCATTTTTGAGCTTATCAACAATAAATACAAACTCTGGACAAGGAGACAGCTCCAGAGATCATCCTCAGACACTGTCCATTACATCAATGGTTCACATGTTGGAGAGGAGATGGTGGAGGAAGGAGCAAGTGATGAAGAATCAGATATAGCAGAAACATCACGATTGATATTTATGAAGAGTGAACACAAGAAGAGAGGAAATGAAGCAAGAAAAGGTTCTTCCATGGACGACAGGAGTAATGATATGTTATTGGAGAACAGAGAACATTTAGCTAGTGAAAAGGAAGAAATGTTAAAGAAATGGGTCAGAGGTAGAAGAGAAGACAGGGAAGTGTATAATGGTGAACGTGACAGCAAACCATTATTAGTTAGGGGAAGTGACCTTAAAGTAGAAAATGCCACACATGGAGAATTGTTGGACAATGAGAATAGCAGTGAATCAATACTGAGGAAAGCTGTAGGTGTAAGGGTCAACAGAATTGAAACAGAAGAGGATGAAGAGGATTGTAATGGTGGCTATGAAAATCAGCCTTTACTGAAGATAAGAGGTGAATCTGAAGCTATATTTGGAGAGCTTGAGGACAAAGATCTACAGGAGTCTTGGCTAGAGAGTGTGGTGGTGAGGAGTGACTGTGGTGCTGGTAGTAAGCATGGAGCAGCTGGTGATAACGAGTCTGTGTGTAATTGGGGTAGTACTAGACCACACGCAAGTAATAATCATGATAAGGTAACAAAGGGCAGTCATCTCTCTCAGGAGACTGGACAGCAGAACTCGCAAGATTTAATATAAAGAGGTTGGTATATTAATTAACTTGGTTTGGACAGTACATCTTTGCCCCTAAATGCCCTTTCAGTTAACATTCAATTACGGGAGCTTCTCTGCGTAAATTTCCTTACACTATTCTTATAGTATATTCTTATTGGTATTATTATAGTATATTACAGTAATCTTATTAGTATATTGCTAGTATTATTGTAGATGTAATACATAATGTAAGGAATTTACACATGGACGCACCCTCAATTCCAACACTTTGATGTGGTTATAAAACTTCATCCACACTTACTGCAGAGAACTCTGTGATGACTGTGGATGAGCAGATCAAGCAGCCAAAATTCATGATAACTACTATAATAATACATTCTCTTAATGACTTTTGTCCATGATGATCATTTCCAAACATGCACGTCCCATACAATCATTCTTTCTATTATTACAGTGGTCCCTGGATTATAAGACCATCCCTTGGGACGGCATAAAGTAGTTTTATATTAGGTAGTGGTCTCTTAATAAAGGGGATCAACAAAATATAATAATACGCTTGTACCTGTCTACTGTTTGTATGTCCGGAGGGGAGGTCCTACATATTCATGAATAATTCATAATCTAATGTGCTTTCATGAATAATTCATAATCTAATGTGCTAATGTCATCTTTTTTACACCTAACTGTGGACCAAGCTTTTGTTTTGTGTTTCACACCCTGAGTAACTGGACACAAGACACCAGTTACAATCAAAGCTTTTTTTAAACAATAAGAAACTTCACCCACCTTTATGCAATACAACAGTGCATTCTCCTTTACTTGTCCTTTGGGATTATTAGCTACATTATACACCAGGTGCCACTGTGTGGCAGGTACACTTTTGACCAAACAGGGTGGTCTTTGATTGGGAGGAGGTCTTTCAACCATCTAATAAAGCAGGTGGTCTTTGAAAGCAGCCAGGTCTTATAATCCATGGACTACTGTAGCTATAATGTCATTAATACAATATTTATATTTCTATTATGTTGTATAATTAGGCCTCACAGTCCAGGCTCTGCTCATAATATCTCTCCTTCAGTTATATAATTATGGGAAAGAACAGGTTAAATTTTATTTTCCTAGCTGTCATAATTATTAGCTTATTAATTTTTATACAACCTTTATAATTATAATTATTATTATTAATAATAATCAAAATAATAAATAGATTTTTTATAATAATATGATTATACTACCAGATTATTATGCATGCATGCATGCGTGCGTGTGTGTGTGCATGTGTGTGTGTGTGCGTGTGGGTGGGTGTTAGCACCAGACCTCCCCATTATAGAGAAGGGATTGGCATTAGCACCAGCTAAGTACCTCCCCATTATCCCTAGAGAGGGGATCTGGCCCAGAAAGTGGGTTGGCCCACAAGCCAAGAAAAGAATGACCATAAGAGTTGATAATTTTGTGGGTATGGAGTTAAAATGTTAATAGGCACACAAGTTATTTTGCTGTGTATTAATAGAAGGATTAACCCTGTGTATTTTTAATTTTAATTACAAGTTGCCATAGCTCATGGAACTTTGTGGGTTACCTGGAATTTAATTTCACTAATCTCTACTGTAATTAGGTCATACTTGTTAATTTTATGCCCAATGAACAGTGAACACAGTGTGAGATCTAAGATACATCGACAGACTATTATACCTTATAGATTACAGAGTACACATCAGTCACATGCACACAAAAGTCTCAAACTGTGTATTATCTTAAGAGTTGGAATGGAATTTTCTGATATGGTGCACGACACAGTGGACAGAGATGTAGAGTACCCTCACTGGCAAATTTCTCCAGTGCCTCAATGCACACTGTATGCAGTAAATGGCCACAAGAAAGCAGAGAAATGGGCCGGGAAACCTGTGACTTGGAACAGGATAGAGTTGGTGGATTGTCTGAATTGGATTGTGAGATGACTTCAAATTCTCCAGTTTGAGATAGTCTAGAAGGGAGAAGTGACCCCAAGCATATGGAACAATCCGACGATAAGTGTTCCTTTGCCTTTATCCGAACTTCGTCCCAATCTATGCTAGTAGGCAGAGATTGACGCTCGTAAAGTTTAAGTGCATCCCTTATGGCACTCATGTTGATGTCGGACTGGACCAGGATGGACTCTGCTTGGGTGCAATGCTGGTCACATGACTTCACCATCAGTTCCGTCAGGGAGGTGAGTTTTCTTTCAAAGTGTTTCATCCTTAGTTGAGGATTTTTGGGAGGGACTTTATCTCGATAGTTCTTATACCATTTCCTCACCACGTATCCACGCCACTGTGACTGGATGCTAATACAGTAATACAATATGATATGAGATAACCAGTCCTTTCTGCACATAATTATTTATTCAAAAATAGTATATTATTATAGAGAACACAGAGAAATTTTGACATGCTCTGAAACTGTCTGAAATAATGATATTCAGCTTAGGCCTTGTATACATAGGTTATGGGTTTGTATGTATCTAGACGTAAAACTAAGGTTTGTTTCTACACACAGGTTAGGGGTAAAACTGAAGTTCGTATCTATTACACACAGGTTAGGGGTAAAACTGAACATTGTGACACTAAAATTACACTACATAGATGACTCTTCAGTCTAGATGGAATCCTTTGTGGGGAGCTCTGTAGGGCTAAAGTTACAGAGAGTTCTAGTAGCCATTAGAAGATCTAGGATGCTCAGCATTTGTGGGGGTGAGTGTGTTCACTTCAATAGAATGCTCCAGAACTATATACAAAACATTTTTTTATGAGTCCCATCCTCGTTAGTCAATTTAGACTAACACCCCATAACCTACCAACCTGAACTACCTCTGTTACAGCCAGCTGAAACCTGTCTATAGAGACCACTGTATAAGTAGGCCACCTCTCTATTACAACCAGCTGAAAACATGTCTACAGAGGCCACTGTAAAGCAGGTCACCTCTATTACAGCCAGATAAAACTGGTCTATAGAGACCACTGTAAAATAAGACTACCTCTCCATTACAGGCAGCCGAAACCTGTCTATAGAAACCACTGTAAAAGTAGGTCACCAGCATGTATGTGAGTTCGAAATACAATTAACCCCTTACATGGTGGCAGCTCTATGTCTCCAGTAATGGGCCCCCTCATAGATAACACGTTTCTGATAGTCTACTCTCCGACAGAGTGGACACTGCTTCTTTTGGGAAAACTTCTCGAAGGATGTAAGACAGGCAAAGTGGAAGACATGGGAGCAGGACAATAGCACCTGAATTACATCAGTAGAGTGAAGTCACTAGATAGTGGCTGCTGATTAATCACATGACAATCGTGCATCAGATAACAGTATCAAATCCACTTAACTCCACTATTATGTGGGTATGTGCAAAATCTGGCATCATACAATGTCATGTGACAATCAATTACTACTACTCAATTTTATTTATTTATTTATTTATTTATTTATTTATTTATTTATTTATTTATTTATTTATTTATTTATTTATTTATTTATTTAGTATCATTTTTAAAGTTGTCTAGCTATAATCCTATTTTCAAATGAGCTTAGGATGATCCAAATCACAATATTTATCATCAATCTCCAACTTAAAAGTGAAACCTCTATTCCAGACACATCAACTAATTAAAGTGTCTTGATTAAAGGGGTGGGTGGCCTCATTCAGGGTGTAAAGTTTTATTAGTGTAAATACAAGTGTCCTTAATACAGAGGTATCCGGTATCCTCATTATATAGGGGTTTGGATTCCACTATAATTATATAGGGGGGGGGGTGAAATAGAATAGGAAATTTGAATAGCGGGATTCCACTGTATGTCTATCCTTTATTCTCAAACTTGCTACAATAATGGTAATAGGCTGATCATTTCTTCTAAGAACTTCTTAAGCTTAAGCTACCTGACTATACAGTATGATTTACCTGAGTTGAAAGTCCAAAAGGTTCCTGGCATATTGAGCAGGGGAGGGAAGAGTCGTGTCTTGCAATAGATGATTCCTTCACTGTTTTCCACTTTTGTTCATCAAGTAAACGAGGTGGGGCTCCCACTAATCCCAGCCTCTGGGCAAGTGTGAGAGGGGGAGGGGCCTTGTCAAGAACATATTCCGTATCTGAAAATGAAATACTGATTTAGTGAGTGAAGATAGGGGTCATAAATATCCATTTGGTTGTTGGGAATAGGGAGGAAGGGGTCATAAATATCCATTTGGTGGGTAGGAATAGGGAGGGAGGGGTCATAAATATCCATTTGGTGGGTGGGAATAGGGAGGAAGGGGTCATAAATATCAATTTGGTGGGTGGAGTTAAGGATATGGGTCATAAATATCCATTTGGTGGGAGGGAGGGGTCACCAATATCAATCTGGTGGGTGGAGATAGGGAGGGGGGTCATAAAGTGGAGATAGAGAGGGAGGGATCATAGATATGATCAGGGATAGGATAATACTAGCCATTTTTGTGCACCTAGAGTAAAGTAACTTCTGTACAAAGGGCAACTGTACTCCTCCAAGACAAGGACAGCCTGATAGTAGACCTGATCCCAATGTCTCCTATATTTAGAGGTTCCATTATATCTTAACCTCTGAGATAAGGACAACCTCCCTGCAAGAAACAGTAGACTTGATCCTTGATCCCAATGTGTCCTTTATTCAGAGGTTCCACTATATCTTAATGACAGCCTCCCTACAAGGTACAGTAGACCTTATCCCAATGTGTCCTTTATTCAGAGGTTCTAATATGGGCACCAACTAGAGGTTTACATAGTAATACACACAGTACTAACAGTATACAATGCTATAATAATCCTCTATTTCTCTAATAAATACCTGCAGTGATTCCATTTATAGACTTTATCTCTTCCTTTTGTACAAGTTTCTTTCCAGCAACTACTTTCTCATTACTTAATAGTCTAGCCTTCGACCGAACTCCAGTAGCCCCACAGGAAGAACACGAACTACCTACATCATATATAGAGTCCTGCTCAATTGACTGGCTTATGGTTATACACTTAATATGCTTAAAGTAGTTCTAATAGTGAAGATATAGAATTTGCCATAATAAAACTATTATTTTCTATGGTAGCATAACAATTATTAGTCTTGATAATGACCTTGTTTTGTATTCTGTGTTGATTTAGAGGACACTTTTCCTTTGTTTCTAGCTAATCTAAGAGGCAGAGAGTGTGAGAGATTATATTGACGTGATAAGTGATCCTGCAGGGCAGCTGCTGTTAGAGTTGAGTTAGAGGGTGTGGCATTATGGCCATGAGAGAGATGATCCTGCATGGAAAAAAGATAGTCTTAGCAGCAGAAAATCCAATTTTAATGCTCACTTATAGGGAGGGGGTCTAGATAATTGCTCTATAGATTTTGAGCTGACCCAACTGAAATCGAAATCTAGAGTATCCAACTGGACTCTGTACCAGTTGGACTCTGTCACCTCTTCCGAGTTACACAACTGTACAGGATCAAGCTGTGTGTCTTCCAGCAAGCAGAGACAAGAAGAAGCTTACCTCCAATATGTTAAATGGTAGATATTATTACACAAGTCACATCAGAGATAACTGAAGTTGCAAACCTCCTGTTAAGTTTATATGAATGAGTCTGAGTGAGCTACAAAACTTGGCAATGAGCTTCAGCTATCAGATTTTGAGAGGTTCTCACTTCACTATAACTAATTTGGTTGCCCCCTCCACCTGTCAGATGGCTAGCTACTTCATCCTTAGGCTCACTGGACCAGGTGAAAGAGTCTGGTTTGAAGCAGTGTTCTTATCTAATGAACATATTATGTTATTAGCTATATTTGCATTTGTGTTGCATAAGTATTAGTTAGCTAAAGCCTCTAATCTTAGCCTTTAGCCTTATTTATTCCTATAAACAAGTATCTTAGTGAAGGTATTTCAGTCTGTTCAAATGCTGAGACTACTAAGGAGCTGGCCGTGCCAAAAAGCAAAACAAAACAAACAAACAAACAAACAGACCCTCTCCTTTCTGTGTTGGGGAGGGAGTTGGAAGTAGTCTTAAGTCAGGGATAAGAATAACATCTTACTTTCTGTAAAGTAAAGGTTTGTAGTTGCTATAGTTACAAAGTATAATGGGGGCTCTATTTAGAAAGTACGTAAACGTACATAAAAAATTATAACTTACCTCGACTCTGTTTATGCAAGGTCTGTACATACGCAGGTACCGAGTCTCTGAGCCTTATAGTTACACTCTACAAGCATAACTCCCAACACCACCAGAAAGTATTTTAGTCACGCCCCATCTTATTACGTCGGCGGGTGTGGCCAGAGAAAAGAGTGGTAAAGGGTCTTATTAGATCTCAGTATTACTAAGAGTGAGGCAGAGTAAGGCGACAGAGTGAAGGCAGAGTGAAGGCAGAGTGAGGGCAGAGTGAGGGCAGAGTGAGGCAGGTTGAATGAGTCCAAGTGAGAGACTGAATGAGGCAGAGTGATACTAATGTGATTCACAAATGTACATAGCTAACTACAATAGCTAGCTCGTTTTATTATTTTGAGTCATCTTTTGCCATTCTGAGTGAAATTTTAGTTTAACCAGTGATAGTCCAGTTGAAAAGTCTACATATACAGACTAACAATCCAACTGTAGAAGAAGGTGTTTGGGCACCTAAGACGACTCTACATCACTGATTCTGAATAGATCACCCACTTGGCCACCTTCCATTAGGCTGTGTTGTAGCTCATCTAACAAAGCACATTCCTGAAAAGCTAACAAGCATTCAGCTAATATCCTTCTTGTGCATGACCTTTCAATTACTGACATCTCTACAGTGGTGATAGAATCAAATCACATGGCTTCTATGATGATACAAGGATATGGTTTTACCAAATAAGTTCATCATTGTTAGCAGATATAGATACAGTATTTGTAGTCTAAGGTCTGGTTAAGAGCCAGCTATGTGATTGAAGCATTAAACATGCATTTTATAAATAGCCTTTTGACTGGAGATCATTCTGTAAGGTACAAATTGCTTACCTTTGGGTTGGTGAGACCAGGGTGTAGGCATGGCAACAAGTGGGTATGCTCAGATGTAATTGTTTTTATAGTAAAAATAATTCTTGTCTTTTCCTTATGGACAAAAATAGCCAACACCCACTTTGTGTCATGGTGGAACTTTGAAATCTTATTTCTCTCCTTGCTACAAACCTTAATAGCTATATATATTAATAAGCTGGCAAGATGTGATCACTATGGGCTGCAGTTAAAACCAGCAAGCTGAGACCTCAGGGGAGTTGAATGAAGACTGAAGTTTGTAACATACACAATCTCCCTCTCTCTTAATAATTATTATTAATTATTATTATTATTATTAATTTTTAGTATAATAATATATTACTATCTAGCTAGAACGTTGTGAGAACACGTAATGATATTATTAGCAGACGTCATTGGTCGAACTTAGCGTGCCAATCAAAACTAAGTCATGTTCTAGAAGAAATTACTTCACGACGGCTTAGTCATGCCAGGCCATAATCGAGTCATGCCATGCTAATGTCCGTAATGTCCGCCGGATATGACCTGATCTTTGTCAGTAAACTTTAACCCACGGGGTCACGCCCACTACTTTAATAAACCGCAGCTTTCATTCTCAACATAAAGGCCCAGGTTAGGCTAGATAGCAAAAAGCTAAAGCTAGAAAAAAAATTTTTTTATCTGCTGGGAGAGTCAGAGACGCTCTGTCCCCGCATTTTAGTGTAAAATCTTTAGATAATAGTCCTTTGACTGTGATTTCGAAGCGATCCATTGTTATCATAGCGGTAGCTAGAGAATTATATTATGGAAGAACAGACTCAAACTGCCCCAACACTATGCCGTACCGGCTGCGGATTCTTCGGTAGTTCAGCGACCGAAGGGATGTGTAGTCAGTGCTTCAGAGACTACCAGCGAAGAAAACAAGAACAGTCTACGGCCAAGAATCAGAATACTAACCAACAGATCAATTCTCCTAACCCCAGCCCTTCCACAGCTGTGGCGTCTTCGCTGGAGAAAGGAGTAGAAGAGATAGATTTCGGCGAGGGTGAGTGTGCTAATCTATGTATATCTGTACTCTAGTTTCTTGTTGGTGTGGGGAAATTACTTGCAATAACACAATGTTGTATCTAGTTAGATAGATTCTTATCTACTTCTTTGGTTCCATGGTTAATTTACACAACCATCTCTCTGATCACATGCACATGTACATTGGTTTTCTAAAGTTCTCTCTGTAGTTACTGAATTGTGGTTAGGAAGAATAATACATCTCTCATTGTTAGGTGGGTCTCTGTAAACCTTGGCAATGTAGATGTTGTGGTGTATTTATTGTATAATAATAATGTTTTAACTTCTAATAACTATTGGGACACACAAATTTATGGATTTTCATGTACAAACATCCTTTTTTTCCACTTGCTGCACTGATGAAATGAGTGTAGGAAGGTGGTTGTCATGTTTTAAAGGGGTTATTCCTTTATCCCTGGTTGAAGCTTGGATTAGAAGTTAAGTTGTAACTGGATGATGTTGGGAGGGGGAGAGCATATGTTATCTTGTGGTATCATAATTACTAAGGAGGGTACCAAGGTCTGTGTGTAATCTGAAGAATGACTTTCATGCTGATTGGATGTGGTGGCAAAGACAGGAATGTTGTTGATACAGCTAGTTATTAACACCTCAGTACTACATTAACAGGTGGCAGTTTTGCCTAGCCATTTAGACCACTGCTAAGTCAGCTATTTGACTAAAACAGCTACATACTCCTGTGTAGTAAATTCTAACCAGCTGTTTAATGGACAGCTACCACTGGAGGTTGTGGTGATGCTAGCTTAACAGGAGTACTATAGGGGACTGAGTGTAACTATGATAGCTTATCTATAGTACTAGATAACAACATTACTCACACAGACAGAGGTAGCTGTTACAGAGACAGAGAGATCTGTTACACAGACTATAGAGTAGCTGTTACTCACAGAGACAGAGAGACCTGGTTCTTGCATAGACTGAGATATAGTTGGCAAGTTTAGAATACTGACAGAATCACTCAGAGTTGGTTAGATGTTGTTATTAGTGGAACCTGCCTTGATTATGGGGGGGGTTCCTGAAGTAAGAGTTCAGTATCCATATACATAGCTAGTGTCACCATTTAAAGGCATCAATCATGCACTTACTAGTCAAAACCTGAGCTGTTTGTGGTCTTACGTATATATTGGCATTCCATCTCCCTGAGGTTTCAATGTTGATCTTGTGGTTTGGTGAATGAAGCAATGTAATTTTCCTTGGATGCCAGCCAGTGGACTTTTCCTGTGATAATTCAGTGTTTCCTTTTCAGTTTGTTAGTTAACTTTCACCTGTTTGGGTGTGAAATTGTGGACAGAATGGTCTTTCTATGGCTTTTTTAGCTCCCCCCCTCCCTCCCCACAGCCATTGATGAGGGCTTTCAAATTCAGCCTTTTCTTTCATATGTGGGTCATTAGATTCAATTGAAGCTTCAAACTATCATCTGTTTAGCTCAACAGTTGAACTCAAAAATTGCTGACTCTAAATCATATTCATACCTTGAGGTAAGCCATCCCAGCAGTAAAGATGAATTGATGGAATTCTTGTAGTCAGAGCTGTGCACAGGAAAGGTTATTTTTTTAAAATGCAAATGAGTATTTTAGAGAGATTTGCTAAGTGGAACTCCTCTATTCTAACCCCTTGAAGTGAGGCCATCCCTGTATTATGGACACTTGGGTATGCTTGTAACAGAACCTTATCCCAGCTCTGAAATGTAATCAGTACACTTCAGGTGTCTGAAACAAAGGGTGTCTTGAACAGAAAGAGAAGTGATTGTGCTGTATCTGGGAGGTGAGCACCTAGAGTAGCAACAGTTGTAAATTTGTAAAATCAATCTCTAACATCTGCTTAGCTTTGATCTTTGCTTAAGGCAATCTCTGCCATCACTATGGGCTGTCTGCCATATCTGCTGACTGTCTAACGAGTGTTGGGGTGAAACTGTATACATGAATGACCACAAAAGTCCTTTGTGTGCAATATAATCAATGATCAACTGGTTTGTGTGACATAGCATGACTGTGTAGTGGTAGAGATTTGGACCTGACCCAGTGAGTAGATACAATTACATGGCCCTAATATATACTCTAACATGGAGCTGTGTTTACCCAGAAGTAATCCAATTTAATACTGTTGTGGGTCACCTGATGCTGATGTTAACAGTTGTACTAGCAGGCAAGGATGTTGTTGAGCTGTTTCTGGAAGTTTCCCGGTAAATGATTATTCATGTTTCCTGTCTTCCCCGTGTAAGGAGAGAGAGTTATCCCCTCTTCAAAGAAATTTCTGGATGTATTGGCAACTGTGTTTCCTCAATAGAATCCATGTATGTATTGGAGGCATGTGACTAATCATATAAGATATGTTTTGTAGGTCTACTGTCACTGTGTTGCTGTGCCTGTTTGCTCTGTATGACAGGAAGGCAATTACTAGTTACTGTAGTAAATACATGTATACTACCTTAACCGTGAATGTATAAGTGGTCTCCCTGGGAGGAGTGAGTAAGGGTATAAAGGTGTTTTTAGTCCATCCCTTAACCCAGGGAGATGTCCAGAGGGTGTTACCATAGGTGATAATTCCTAGATGGGTGTCTATCTGGGTACACTAGTGGACCATTCATTATGGTGACACCCTCTGGACACACAATAAGGACTACCCTTTATGGTGGTGACACCCTATGGACACACTAAGGACTACCCATTATGGTGGTGACACATTGGGAACTGACATTCCTCACGAGCTTTAAGGAGGTCTTTAGTGACTCATGAATGGAGGCACCTCCTAATTGGACATGTGGAGTGATGGCTAATTTACATATGTTGGTGTAGCATTATGTGAGAAAATTCAGAGACTCCTCTGCATCTTTAGGCAGGTATACTCTCAATGTCGCAGTGGGTGAGAGAAACTTTTTTCATTAGCAATTAGAATCCACTTAGCAACCATTTCTCAGTGGAAGCTTGAGAGCTACTTAAATCAGTTGCTATGAAGCTTAGAGGTTAGTGTGATTAGAGGCAATTGTCCATCTTCTTCTTAGAAACCATTTCTCAGTTATTAGTCTCTACACACAGTTTTTTTCCATGTAATTGGATCTGTTTCTCCATTCAACCCGTGTAGCTTCTTACAACTCACTCCATTGAGAACATGAAGCTAATTACTAATCTATCTTGAACCAGGAGGAGTTCTCATTTATGTACAATCTTAGTAGTGTCTTCCCGAACATACTCAGTAGGCTTTCTGGGCAGATGGGTGTGGTCAGTAAGTGTGCCTTATAGAGGTCAAGTGTATTAGTGCTGGAAGATATTGTTAGAGAGATAGCATCTTGACCTAAAAGAGTTAGGGAAGTCATCACAGAACCTTGAAATGAAGACTAGGGTCACTTGAGGAGAGGTCACCTTGTCCCAGGGTCATTTGAGGAGAAGTCACCTTGTCTGTGGTTCTGATACAGCTCAAAACCTTGAAATTAAGTCTCTGGGTCACTTGAGGAGAGGTCACCTTGTCCCAGGGTCATTTGAGGAGAAGTCACCTTGTCTGTGGTTATGATACAGCTCAAAACCTTGAAATTAAGTCTCTGGGTCTCTTGAGGAGAGGTCACCTTGTCCATGGGTCTGATACAAGAAGGCATCACAGAAACTTGATATGAAGACTGAGGAGAAGTCACCTTGTCTGTGGTTCTGATACAGCTCTATTAGAGAAAAACCTTGAAATGAAGACTCAGGGTCTCTTGAGGAGAGGTCACCTTGTCTGTGGGTCTGATACAGCTCTATTTGCTTGAAATGAAGACTCTGAGTCACTTGAGAAGAGCTCACCTTGTCCATGGGTCTGATACAGCTCTATTTGAGAAGAACCTTGAAATGAAGACTCAGGGTCATTATTGGTGGTCGGTGTAGAATACACAATAGCTTGGTTTCTCAGGGATGTTATCTTTTAACCACCAAAAGAACATTGTGTTTCCTTTATGTGGGTGGCATGGGAATGGTCACCACTACCTGGTAATGTTAACCTGGGACTTATCAAGCACGTCCACTTGTATTTCTCTTTATCTGCATGTACTTTTACATGTGAACTGATCTTGGAAATTAATCAGTGGACATTTAATTTTCTATTTGTTCCTCGCGCTTTCTGTGTTACGGGAATGAATGGAGGCCTGATGTATTGGAAGTGCGTGATCACTTAGTAATGAATGGTTCCAGGAAAACTCAATAAAACTGTCATGTAAATTATTCCCAGGAGTTCTGTCTCAGCATTAAGGATATTAGATTAGAGATTTCAGTTAACTCACTCCATTCTCATGTAGCCAGGCTGACTCACTCAGAAGAAGGGGTGAGGGGGTGGAGAGAGGGAGGGGGAGTGAGGGAAAGAGGATATCTATTTAGCATGAAGATAATCTACACTCATCTGGAGCTCATAGTTACTACCTTGTGTATGCACCCTTTCTCTAATTCTGCCAAAAATCTACTCTAACCTAGTCCTATCTGGGCAAGCCACTGAGGCCGTTACATATTATGCTGAGGTTGTTACATATTACGCTGAGGCCCACGCTGGGTTATGCAATGCAGAGGCCTGTTGCAGGTTACAGTCACACCAGGAAGGGGACCTGTTCACTCACCTTGTTTCCCAATCTTTTCTGGAGATATTAATGGAATAGCTAACTGTATGTGTAGTACATGAAGCATTAATGTAGTGAGGAAGGTTGTTATGGCCAGCCGGATGATAAAGATAGTTTACTCTATCTCTAAGATCACTTACTTATAGTTTACGATAACATACTTACTGTCTGGCTGGATTAATGTAACTCGATTTCACTTAGAGTACTTTTGTTCAATACAACCATAACCCAAAGTAACCACTCTTATCCTCCACCCAATCTTAGCACACTGTATGTAGCCCCTTTGACCTAGAGTACATGTCTAACGTACTCATAACCCAATGTAACCTCCCTTATCCTCCACCCAATCTTAATAGACAGTATTATGGTGCCTTTTAAAGAGATGAATTCTATTGTGTCTTTGATTAGAGATTTCTCTATTGTGTGTGTTACATCATCATAGCCTACACACATCAACCACTAAACCACTTTCCCTGTCAACACACAACACACACCTGTTATTCCCAATCTTTGACACATGATACTCTGCAGTCCAAGCATTTGGCAAACTTAATCTGTGCCATGCCAAGGATTATAATGAGCAAATCTGTGGGCTGTTAGCTCATCCTTTTTGATGAAATTCGTGACCTTTTGAATAATCATCTGTTGAAGTTGACAGTCATCCATTTTTATGTTATTGTTTGTATAATCAGATGTCACTCAGTACATGTTACATTGCCCTCTCTATAATGAGTGACAGGATGTGCCCTGGGTGAAATATCATCCCTGTGGCACGGTGGTGAGGTCACCTCCTGTAAATCTCTCTGCTTCATTATGTTACAGAGAGCTGATACATTCCAGAATATTCCAGAGCATTCTGAGATTCCAGGAGATGTTGAGGGTGCTTCTATGTGTAAATTCCTCATTGCTATTACAGCTGTAATAATATGTGATAGGATCTGAGAAAACAACCTTTTTAGGGCAATTATTGATTTTATGTTATACTCAAAAAAACTGAACTAGAGTATACTTTTGGCAAAATGTTTTTATTAGCTTATTAGTAGCTGCTACCTCCCCCCCCCCCCCCCCCCCAGCGTTGTGTGAAGTTTCACACCTTGTAGAGACTTCCTTCACGCCAAGCATGGCCTTAGAAAACTCACACTTCAACTTCTATGCATTTTTCGTGTAAATGGAACAATGGAACGCCCTTTCTAGATTAAGATGCATTATGGCTTCAAGGCTTTGAAGTTCTATATCTAGAGAATGGTAGTGCCTAGAGCTACCATTTAACTTGCACCCTGTAGGTAAATTACCTAACTTTAACCTAAAACTAAAAAATAAACTTTGATATTCTTCGGGACAAGGGTCATTTTCTCAGATCCTATCACAATTATTATACCTGTAATATTCAATAAGATTACTGTAATACACCATAGTCCCTCTCTCCCCTGGGTACATGCTGACATTCCCCTCTTTCCTGGGGACATGCTGACACTCCCCTCTCTCCTAGAGACACGCTGACAGTTATCTAGTATTGAATGCCTGGCTGTTCTTCTGGCTTCAGTTTTACACTTTCAGTGATAGTTTCCTCAATGGAGGAGGATATTGTTTGGTCTGTAAGAGACTCTATTGATAAGCAATTATGTTAACGAACCATTTCCTTTCCTTAGCTGTACCCACGCTAGTGGGTGGGTGAAGACCACATCCTTCCTTTTCTCTTTCATTTGGATCCTGGAAGCTGTACACACCCTGGAAGGAGATGTGTGGGTGGAGGTCACATCCTATCCTGTATCTGGAGTCTTAAGGTGGTGCGCATTTGGGGTAGTGTGGTTTCCCCATAGTCTGATTTCTGGAAACTGTACATGGGTGATGTTGGACATGTATCCACAGCTGTGGTCGCCACATTAGATTAAAAATCTTTTTTTTTTTTTTTTTAGTGTATGGCTGAAAGTAGCCTAACTCCAGATATAGAGATGTGTATCTGTAGTTTACCCTTGAGATTAGAGAGTATTGTTTACCTTTGGGACTGTATTAAAGGAGTATTTGTGGCATCTAAAATGTGTTGATGATGTTTACCTGATCTGGTGGTGTGTGTTTATCCTCTAGCAGATGTGTTGGTGTCTGTTGGAGAGATAAGTTTAGTCACAGCTGAGAAGTGTCTGCTTTGTAGTAGTTAAATCAGTTCTGGCTACTCTGTAGGACATGAGCTTTTACTCCATTGAGGTTAGTGGAATTTCATATAGTATTAATTAACTCTATCTACATCACTGGGGATCTATCAAGGAGATGCATCAGCCCAAAGCCCAGACTAAGAATTTGTATCTGTCAAGGGGAAGCATCAGAGTGTGTTTACTGTATGCTGTCCCAAGCCATGAACTGGGAATTTGTATCTGTCAAGGAGAAGTATCAGTGTGTTTACTGTATGCTGTCCCTAAGCCATGGACTGGGAATTTGTATCTGTCAAGGGGAAGCATCAGAGTGTGTTTACTGTATGCTGCCATGGACTGGGAATTTGTTTGGGCACAAACTTGATGATGGTGGAAGTTCAATGCAACTTCAAAGAGATAGAGGGAGGAGTGAGAGAGAAGTGGCTCACTCAATCTATTCAAGGAACACAACACCTCTTCAATGCCATAACCTTTAAAGAACTATTGTCTAAGAGGAGGAGGGAGCCTCACCATGTCTTTTAAATGCAAACAAACAACCTCTTCAATGCCCTGACCTTCAATTTTAATTTTTAGAGAGAGGAGGAGAAAGCCCACACTATCTATTCAGGGCCTGGGCACACAAACATGACACTTCTTCAATGTATTGACTTTCAAAGAACTTCAAACTAGATTGTCAGTGGGAGAAGGATGCCCAAAATAATCTATCCAATGCCCTGGTAACACCCGTGTTCAACTCTTTACTCTCCAACTAGCCATGTGTTATCTTCTAAAAGTTTCTTTCTGGTGTCTATACAGTGGTTGGAAGATTATGGTGTGGGGCAGTCTTGTGCATGTATACATGTTGGGCTACATGCTATACAGTTATACCTGTCTAACTACATGCTGTACATGTAGTTAGACATTTTTGATGTGCAAACTTGCTGTGTAGTTTATTTCACTGCTTGTTTTGTGTGTGTGTGTGTGTGTGTGTGTGTGTGTGTGTGTGTGTGTGTGTGTGTGTGTGTGTGTGTGAGTTTGTTTAAAGTGTCTGTTCTAGCAATGCTGTTAGTGTTAATGAACTTACTAAAAACACAAAGATGATGACTTGTCACCTTAAAGGCTCAAACTGCATGAATTAATTCCTGGTATTCTAAAACTGCTATGTCTTCTGCTGTCTGTCCTCTGTATGAGGTAGTGTTCTCTGCTGTATAGTAGTCAAAAGGGTGGTTTATCCACCATTAGTTATGTAATATTACAATGGTGCCCTTCACCACAGGTGTGATCTTCATATTACTTGATGTGTGTACCAGAGGGCATGTTATAGCATTCCTTGGTACCTGTTGATATGTGATACCATCACAGGTAGTCTATGCAGTGCAGTTTGAACATTCCATACTGCCTGTTGATATGTGAAGGAGCATTCCTGGTTGTATATACGTTTCAGTTGCCTGTTGGTATGCAATGTAGCATTCTTTATACCTGTTCATATATCAGTGTACATGTGACATGGCCAGGACAGTGCTAGACTTAGGTCACTGGTGAGTACCTATGATGTAGATATGACTTGACTCTTGTGAGTGACCTATGTAAGGGACCTTTGTAAGGAGCATTATTATTTCTCTGTCTGTGGTGGTTGTATTTTCACTTGTTAGTTACTTTAGCTAATTATGTTGGTGTGGGGGTAGTTGGCTGTTTGTCACCAAGGTTGCAGCCCATGTTTTCAGCTATTGTGTGTTTTTATCACCAGACTACTAGTAATAAGACAAAGCATACCTTACTTTACACATGCATGTAATTAGTGTAAAAAGGTATGAAAAACATGCATTGGTTTTTGTGGTATTCCTAGCACCAACAGGTATGGGATATTAGTGGGAGTCTGTGTCAGGGGAGATATTTGTCTGGGGACTTATCTCAGAGGTTTTATGAGTATCAATGCTTCTGGGAGCATGTGGCATTCTCATTGATAACAAATGAACAGGTTGGGGTTTTGGGGGAGGTGGGGGGAGGGGATTGAGACTTTATGGTTCCTCCCCCCCTTGATCCACCACTGTTAGTGGGTGGAGTGGAGATAATCTACCTTCTTTCCCCTTACACTAATGTCTCCAGATCTTTAATCTGGTAACCCCAACATTTACAAGATCTTTTTATAATCACCCTTACTGTTGTCTTTTATAACCCCTTATTCTAGTTCTATTCTAATTCTAATAAAATCTCTTATTCTAATTCTATTCTAATTCTAATAAAATCTCTTATTCTAATTTATTCTAATTCTAATAAAATCTCTTATTCTAATTCTAACAAACCTAAATTAATTCAAACTAAATCATGTGACATTAATGGAATGTGACTATAGATGTTGACGCATAGTCTTATTAAGCTAATCTATAAAGGATCTATAAGCCTTACCTCATGGACAAGTTAACATGTCCTCTGTGTATCAACTTCCTATCAGTGGTATTTTACACGAGGTGAAGGTTCAGCAGACTTAGTTAGCACCAGCATTATTGTGGTGTTAGATAGACATGTGACCTAGTTATCAGGTGTAGTGTTGAGGCTGTTGACACAGAACAAGGAGCCAGGCCAGCCAGTGTTAGGGATTTATCAGTTCCTATTGTAGAGTAATGTGTTGAGAGGACATTAACTGGGATTTTTCATTCTAGCCTGTTTCAATGAATAGAGGCATTGGCCCTCATGTTATACAATAAGTCAGTTGTATGTGTATGAACAAAGTAGGCCGAGTCTTCACATGTTATGTTATGGTCTAGTTTATTGTCCATTTGTCTTGGTAAATCACCATTTGGTAGGTCCTTTTGTCCAGAACACTTAATTATACAAAAATTTCATACTAGCCAATTGATCAAAATATGACTTGCTCTGACATCCTGTTCTGTCGATCCTTTTCCGTCGATCCTTTTCCGTTTCTGGTAGCCATTGATCCTCTTCTCTCTCTGGTATATAGCCATTATGTAATCCTCCCCGATGCTTGGATGGATTAGAAGTTTTTACACTTCAAAGGTCAATATTTAGTAACTTATCTGACTTCATTTTTACAGCCTGTGTACACAATATGATGAACGGAGGTGTACAGGCCACACCCCTCTCTGATCTGCCTGCTTCATCTCAGACTACACCCGCTAAGGAGGACCATTCTTCGTTAACTGCACAGAAATCTCCCAAGAAGAACAGATGTTTTCTGTGTAGGAAGAAAGTAGGCTTGACAGGTAACTAATATGCATAGCATGTGGTGGGTGGGAGATAGTGTAGCATGTGGGTTACAGTATGTGAGGTACATGACATGGAATACATAACATCAGCATGTGATGATGTATGGTGGGTTGTAACATGTGAGGTATGTACATGACATAGGATACACAGCATGTGATGATGTATGGTGGGTTGTAACATGTGAGGTACATGACATGGAATACATAGCATGTGGTGATGTATGGTAGGTTGTAACATGTGAGGTACATGACATAGGATACACACACAGCATGTGATGATGTATGGTGGGTTGTAACATGTGATGTACATGACATGGAATACACAGCATGTGGTGATGTATGGTAGGTTGTAACATGAAATACAAAGCATGTGGTGATGTATGGTAGGTTATGCTTGACATGGAATACACAGCATGAGGTGGTATAATAATGGTGACTTGTAACAAACAGCATGTGGATGTGTAGGGTGAGGCTGTAACCTGTTGACTGACAGACTTGCTGTTTTTTGTGATGTTATCATGATGTCTCAAAGATATTGATAACATGTCAGTTAAATAAATTTACTTTGACATGTGCATGTCATAACTCAGGGAAATATTGTCCATACTGAGAGGAAAAATGAAACTGTTACTATGCAGTTTACCAGTACTGGTAGCAAAAATAGTGCCACATGTATCTGCTTAGTGGTCTGTCCTGTGTCAGAACCCCACACTATCTCTGTGTTGATTACAGATAACGTCGTAACATGTGTGACTTCTAGGTTTTTAGAAGGCACTGTATTTTGACAAACCTTGACTACCTTGTGACACAAATATTTACATTGAGGATAAGATTCTAGTCGCATACCATGCATGAATCCTGCCTTGAGCGAATCTCCATGCAGGAAACACGAAGCTGTATACAGACCAAGTATTGTAATGCTGAGCAATGTTCAGCGAGGTCACACACACAGCTAATGTACAGTACAATTGTATCTGCTTAGTCAGATACACAGCTCATCAGAATTAGTCAGACACACAGCTCATCAGTCAAGCCCTTCCACCGTACAGCTGTATCTTCTTAGTCTGACACACTGCTTGTCAAGAATTAGTCAAGCCCTTGCACTGTACAACTGTATCTGCATAAGTCAGACACACAACTTGTCAAGAATTAGTCAAGCCCATGTACTGTACAGCTGTATCTGTATGGTCGGTCAGGCACACTGTTTGTCAAGAATCAGTAGTTCATGGAGAATTAGTCAGACACAGCTCATCAAGAATTAGTCAAGCTCATGCACTGCACAGCTGGTGTCATGATTTTAATAACTACTATTTTGCATACAGCACCAAATCTTCTAAGGCAGAAACTTTAATATGTGGTCTTAATTTTTCCCTCTGACTCTCTTGATGTTTGCATGTACAGGATGTCACTAATAATGGCTTTTGAGTGGGTCAGAGGTTGTAGGAAGCTGGTAGTGACCTCATGAAGTTGGTAATTTTTTCCAATTTTAGTGATATCTGCAGTGATCTGGAGACTGACAAAGCCATTTGCATGCATACAATTATTATAGCTATACTCCTTGATAGACTTCCTGTGATATCATAGTTGAAAATGAGTGACAATGAAATAAATTTGAAAAGATTTACTTCACATTAAAATGCTCTACTGTCCAGTTAGTGAGAAATTTCTTTCAAAACTTAGTTTCCAGACTTTTGAGTTATTTAGTATCGCTATAAAAGGTAGTAGCTATCCCCTTTACTCTCAATATGGGAAGCCACACCCTTTAATTTTTGAGACTCGGCCTATTTTTAATTTCACTATTACTAACATATTTGATCTTAGATTAATGATTCTGTTATATTTCATTGTATACAGGTTTCCATTGTCGCTGTGGAGAACAGTTTTGTGCCCTCCATCGATATGCTGACAAGCATAATTGTTCGTTTGACTACAAAACAAGCGGACGAGAAGAACTCGAAAGAAAACATCCGAAAGTTGTTGCCACCAAAGTGCAGAAATTATGAGTAGTTTCTGATTCAGCTTTTTTTCCCCTATTTTTATTATTTTTTTCTCCTCTTATTGGAGGATTTCTTTGTCCCATTATTATAATATATTATTAACCAGCCACAACTCTTCCAAATAGTGTTCATTTTTGTGTTTTAATTTCAGGGCATGTTTGATTTTAGTGAGTCCAAGATTATTCTTCTTGCTTTCATTTTTTGTCATTGACTTGTTACTTGTAATAATAATAATAATAGGTCCGTCTTCCCGTTTTGGACCCCTCCTCCATATTTAGAGAGAAGAAGCTGCTGGCATATGCTATAAATATAGCCAGTCACTTCTGACCAATCAGATAACTTGTAAGTAGCATCTGCTCTTCAGCTTTATTGACAATAAAAGTTTCGAGTTCTCAGAACATTGTAGCTACTACTTATGATTGATTGGCTACACTGAGGAGTGGGTGATACCAATGTTTTTGGAACATCCCATGCAAGAGTGGCCTTTCAGATTACATCATTGTCAATTGTGTACTATTGTACATCTAGCCCTAGCCCATAGCAATAGTACAATTGACAATGATGTAATCTGAATCAGTTAGGAGCCCCAAGTGTCCTTAATGCCTCATTTCAGGGGTTGTACATCTAGCCCTAGCCCATAGCAATAGTACAATTGACAATGATGTAATCTGAATCTGTTAGGAGCCCCAAGTGTCCTTAATGCCTCATTTCAGGGGGCTAGAATAGAGGGATTCCACTGCATCAGCATTTCACCATAGTGTATCACTTACAGAAATTGCTCTCTGGAGTTTATCTGTGGAAAGAGGGGACTAGTGATTATGATGATGTAGGTATACACAAATCTTATTGTATTCTATAATATTATTGTTGGTATACCTGTAATGAGTTTGTATTATGAGATAGATGTACAGTTTACACCCAAGGACAAAGGACAAATCCTGATTAGAGATGTGGTCTCATTTCAGAGAGTGTATATTAAATTTTATAGAAGTCTCAGTGGGCTTATTCTGTTCTTATCAACCCTAATTATTATTATGGTAGAACCACTTGAAATGAGGACACTTCTATTATTGAGAACACTGATATTCACCAGTACTCTTAAAGATTTTTTTATCTGTGACGACCTTTGCCAAAAAATGTTGATATGACTGTTATTAACTCCCAGGGGAGTGGTAATAATCTAATCTTGGAGTGTTAGAAATTTATTAGCTATAGAAGAAGTAGAACAGGAACTCTGATAGTTCAATCTTAAAAGGTGGGTGTCTTCATTCAGTGGACTAGGGCTAGGGCAGTATTAGAATAGAATATAATTATGTACTGAGCAATACAGACCTGCCATATAACCTCATTGATTCAACTTTGATGATTCATACATTTTGTGAGTTCATGACAATGCATATTTCAGTCTGGTTTCTGGTACATAACGTGAGCAGGTAGGATTAGTCTTATTATTGTATATTATTATTAATCAATGAGTCACACTTTAAGTGTTAAGTTTTAAGCTTTCCTATTAATTTTGTACAGTAGGTAGTCAAAAACTTTCCAGTGAGCTTTTGAATTCAGCTCAAAAATAATAATGTAGCTCATTATTTGTTCTCCATGTTACAGTAGAGATTACATCAATCTGATTACATCCATAGCTTCCAACTTCTCCAAGTGTCTTACCGGGACAAGCCACACCTATCAATTAAATCGTGTCACACCCTCTATGAATAATATTATTATTGTTTAGCTAGCTAATGTAATTTTTATAGCAGCTGGAAATTCATGTGACATTACAATTACATGTAACTGTGTAGCTTGAGCTTAACTAGCTAGCTATGTGACAGCCATGTATGCAGTGCAAAGTCAGCTTATATATTCAATTGGCCTCTTAGGTACTATGTATAGCCTGTGGCAACAGCTCTTCTCCTCCTGGCCGGGACATTGAATAGGCAAGTTATAGTACCGGGCGGGACACTCTGGCAGACTAGAATACCGGGACTGTCCCGGCCATTCCGGGACAGTTGGAAGCTCTGTACATCATTGTCAATAACAGGGTTGCCAACCTGCTGTAGTGGAAAACTGTGAGAGGAGTATCAAGAAACCTTGAGGTCGAACTAAAAACCTTGATGCATGGCAGCGGAGCTCCCGTAAAAATAGAGCCCTTCAAAATAATTAATAATAGATTGTCAGCTAAATATTTTTACCAAGACCATTAATAATGCAAGAAGTAGCTAGTATAATATTATTGTTAACTGGTTGATGAATGTGCTCTATTATATTCTGCAGTAGCTTTCTTTGATGTCTTCAAAATGTTGCTTGGTGGCTCCCAATTGATGCATGATGTATTATTGGCTAATTTTACTTGTATCACTGATGAGAGTGTACCATTTGCATCGAGCCTAGACCTCACAGGTGTCTTATTTTGTTTGATTAAACTGAATACCCTCTCTTCTCCTGCATTGCTGTGGGGGATTGTTAAAACAAGCTTAGCAACTGCGCTAAGTAATCCAAATTTCAGGGAGTGATCAGCTGTTTTCAAGCTACCAATGTAACCCCAGATAGAATCCATCCGATAGTGTTTTATTCCATGCTCTCTATCTTCATAAACTAATGCCTCCTCCCAAGTGGATTTGGGGATATCTTGTTTCTTTAAAAGCTGATAGTCTAAAAATTGATCTTGAAGTTTATTCATATCAGAGTTCTGGAACTTCAAAACATTGGAATAATATTCCACTGAGTTAACTGAGCAGTCTTCCTTCTCCTCAAAATTCAAAAAAACTGAGTTACTCAAAACAGGATCATCAAATGGCAATTTTTTTAATGCTTGAGAAGCAGCATCTATGTAAAAGGACCTCACAGCTTTGTAAAATTTATTTTTTGTCAACTCACTAATATCACCGTCATCAAATAACTTCCGTAGCTTCTGTCTAGTTGTAAACCCTATTACTAGCTTTGAGTCATCCAACTGATTGTCCAAGTCATTGAAGTCTACTTCTAAGATATCTGCTTTAGCTTTAATGGCATGAATAGTGACAAATTTACCCAACAGCTGTTTAAAAAATTCTCTTATAGCTCCAGCAACAAGAAATATGTTTGTTGGAATAAGAGATTAATATTATTAAAAGTTGGTAGAACTGATTGATAAAACAAAAATGACACCTCTGTCATCGGATTGTCAAACACAGTATGCAACCTCCCAAACCTAGCTTGTGACTCGTTTTCTAACTTGAAGTAGCTTTCAAGAGAAGGGTAGACCTGTAACACTCTATTAATAGCCTTCTCTAAACTTAACCAATGTACATTTACATGGCGGACAATCTCTTTATACTCATTATCACAGAAATCACAAAATTCAGCTAGGATTCCTTTCCGCTTAGTGCTCTTATCAAACCAGTAATACAAGTCTATGCAGACATCCTCAACATCTAAACTACAGGTTTTCTGAAATATTTCTGATGCATGGCAAGCAATATTATGGATCAGATGGCAGGGGCATCCCATAAAGTAACATTCATCATTTTTCTCCCTTACACGGGTCATTATTGAATTTCTATTGCCAAGGTTCACACTAGTATTATCAACCCCAAAGCCAATGCAGTTGGTCCACGGAATTCCATTGTTGCACAAAATGGAGTCAATCTTTTCAAAAATAGCAGCTGCTGTTCCACAGTTGCGACCAGTAGTGGTACACATATCAAGTAATTGAGTTGTAACAGTACCCTGAGAAGCATCATAAAGCTTAACAGTAGGTGGGTTCAGCTTTTCTATGCCGGTATCATTTGATCCATCCACTAGAAGGCTATATGGATTAGTCTTCATGTGCTCTATTAGAGAAGCTTCAGAATAGACAAACATGTAGAATGGTGATTAAATGGTGACTATATCACTAACTGAATCTTACCTTTAAAATAGGGAGCAATGCTTAGATTGATCATAGATGTAGTTTTTGTTCGACAGCTACTGTATCTGGTGGCAATACTGCTGTCTGGGAAAATGTCCCTTAAAAGGGGGCTGAGGTGGTCAGACACAGCAAGAGGAATGTTATGTTCAACCAGAAAATTAGCTACTTTAACTTCAGCACGTATAATCTAGGTTTAAATAAAATGTCATCTATATGTATGAAACCACTAATTTTTAACTTACCTTATCATTCAACAAATCTGCTGCTTTAGCAGGTTTAAATGCTAATGTTGACTGTGTAGTCATTTGTACCGCTAGTTTCTGATGAGTCTTAGTTAAAACATGGTCTTTAACATCAGATGCACCTTGGTGTCCTCAACTCAGATCCTTGGAACAAACATTGCATCGAAAGCGATGAGGATCATGAGGAACAGGAGCAAGAAATGGCCATTTCCTTTCCCAATCTTTGGAATACCTGGTCTTATACTTGAAAGCACCTAGCCTTGATCTTTTAGCAGGTGTTGGTTCATCACTATCATCATCAACCCTCTCAGGAAATCTTTCAGCCATTATAGTAAAGCTAGAAACTCCCACTCTAGCTGTCACAACTAGAAGCAGCTGTCTAGTATGGCTCTACAAGATCTAGATAGTAGATTGTGCATAATGTACAAGCCTCAAGGTATACTATGTAGGTATAATTATTATTATGATAGCCAGGCCGGCTGGCTACCTGTGAGATATATACAAATATGGAAAATGTACTGTGAGACCTGGAGAAATGGTCAAAAACCTTGAGTCTCACAGGTCAAACTGTGAGAGTTGGCAAGACTGCAATAATTGTGTACTATTGTTATTGTACTGTATCTAACCCTAGCCCTAGCCCATAGCAATAGTACATTTGACAATGATGTAATCTGAATAATCTGTTAAATGGAGAAGGACCCTAGAAGTGAAAAGGATGTGGTTAATAAGAGATCATTGCTTCCTTTGTGAATGTCTCAAAGCTTCACTCTGTGTGGAAACTAGTATTTTAGCTTGGCTAGATTATATAAAACATGAACATTATTTGTAACATTATTCACAATCCTTAATAAAAAGGGAGTAGGTCCTGCAGACTCCCTGGACTCTCCACCTACTTCTGCAAATTTATTGTAGGATAAGAAATTTTCTGTAATAGAGGCTCCTCCTCCATGTAATAGATTATTCAGATTACATCATTGTAAATTGTACCATTGCTATGGGCTAGGAGTAGAGCTAGTGCCAGGGCTAGAGCTATCATTGTCAATATTGTGTATTACTATTGTTATTGTACCTATCTCTAACCCTAGCCCTACCCCTAGCCCATGCATAGCAATAGTACAATTGACAATGATGTAATCTGAGGAGCCTATCCCCATGGTTCCCAGTAGACCATCGAGCTACAAATTACCATGTTCCATTCATTCCAATTTCATTCCCATTCTTGTCCAGAAAAAATTATGACAAAAGGGAAACACTTCATTCTAATAATCATTGGTTTGAATATTTAAAAGTTAGAATTAATGTGTGAGATTAAAGTCTTAATTTTCTTATATAAACCTTCACAGCTGCTCTTACAGGTTTCATGTTGTGGGTGAAGTGTCTTTTTCACAGATATCATTACAAAAAAAGAATGATAGCCCAGAAAATGATATCCAGCAACGTTGGATTCTTTTCTGTAGTGACTAATGATTCTAGAAGATAATGACTGTAGCTAGCTAGAGCTAATCCTTCCATGTGGTAATATGAAGTCTTTAACAAATTTCAAAATTCCATAGTCAGTTTCCATCACACTTCATTTTCAACTCTTGAAAACACAGCTTTCTATCAGCCATCTCCTTGAAATTCTTTCTTCTCTCTTAGCTTCAGTACACTCTGCCAAGACATCTTCTCCTGTTTCAAATACTCCCTCACCAGACATAGCTATGCTCAAGACATTTTCTCATATGGACCTTACATTTTAATAGATGCAGTGCACCATCTAGAACATGCTATAGAAAGCTCAATTCTTCCCACCTCCTTGACAAGAACCATGAGTATAATAATAACCACAGGGACAGATCTAGAGTAAGGGAGGCGGGGGTGTCAAAATATACTTAGGATGTGGGAATACCCATGTCTAGGCCTCATTAATAGCAACATTATTAGAAAGGGGGGAGGGACAATTTCCCTCAATGCCCCCTCTTGAATCCATAGCCATTGTTTGTTGTATACAACTGAATTAAAGTGGTGTCTTAGTGAAGAAAGCTTTTCTACCTTTCCTGAAGCTCTTATCAATACAATTCATTGCCAATGAATATTTTCTCCACTCTATCCAACACAGTCACCTGATCAGAGTGCACCAGACCCTGAGAGCACTATGTCAGTCATGGCACTACTGGGAGGTCACCATATACCTGTAAACCTCATTAATACTGACTAACACCTATAAATAAGTTGATTTAGTGGTACAATGATTTTACTATAATGTGATACAACTAATTCTATGATTCGTGTGCATGTTTATAGTCAGTGCACTGATTGAGTAGTTATTTGCAGTTGAATCTGATCATAAATTCTCTCTCTCTGGCCATATTCTTCTTTTTTGTTGTAGTTTGTTCAATTTCCCATAAGCTACATTAGCATTAATGTTCATTACCGTAGGGCCTTTTCGATCATCCATAATCTCACTGTATATGCCGTCTTCATAACTTCCTTCATTATAAGTTGAAACTTGACCATATGCTGCATTGCTTGTTGTCGAAATTACTTCACCAAGTTCTTCGTTAACTTTTCTTTCTTCCTTTGCTCCATGTCCCTCAGCTTCTTTCTTATATTGTTTCAATCCTCTTCTTTTCCATGTGATCACTATCACTAGTACTGCCACTAGAAAGAGTACCACGATGACAGCAGTTAAAATTAAAACACCTCTTATATCAGTTACTATGACAACCAAGTTTGGTCTATCAGAAGTTGTCTGGTTGGTAATTTCAGAAGTGCTTATGTCAACTGAATTTGGTCTATCAGATGTTGTCTGGTTGGTAATCTCCGAAATTGCGTCAAAAGGTGTTACCATGGTATTGGGAGTTGTGATGCTGATAATGTCTATAAAGAAAAATTATTAGTATTATGGGATGTCTCTATTCGTGTAGGAAGGGAGAGGAGGGAAGGGAGATGAGAGGAGGAAGGGGAGGGGAGGGAAGGGGAGGGGGAAAGGAGAGAAAAAACATCTACTAGTTTCTTTACTTTGCAAATTTATATCTAGAGGCTAGTGTTCAGCCATGTATCTACTTGTTAACAGGTAAATAAAGTCAATTCTACAACTACTGAGCATTTTAATAACTGACTACACAAAGCAGTATCTTTAGAATTGTTTTGCACTGATGATGTACTTGTGTTCAAAGAAACAGGAAATGGGCTCTTCTTGTTCCCATTATTTCCCTATAGGATTTATGCCAAGCAGGAAAAAAAGTATGGTTTTGGGGGCTATTACTTCCTATGTACATGTCCCACAACCTTGTTAAAGGACTAAAGTTTGAACTTATGTGCAAAAAATTAATTATACAATATATACAAAATACCCAATAGAGTAGCTAATTCAAGAACGAAAAAACAAAACAAAACAACAACAGTTTATTTAGGGGACAACACTGACGGACCCAATATTAAGCAGGGTTTATATTATTAATTTTTATCAAGGCTAGTGGGCCTTTTCACCCACTAGATGAAGTTATTCTGGTCATGCCAAAATGAATAAACAGTGGAGGGAGATTCCACACTTCCGTCTTTCCAAAGAAGTTGCAAAAGAGAATATTGCAAAAGGCACATGAATTCTTCATAAGTCAAGAAGGAATTTGAGGTCTGGACCCAAGTATGTATATATGTTCCCATGAGTAGT
The DNA here is from genome assembly GCA_964016965.1 of Diacarnus erythraeanus. Lineage (NCBI taxonomy): Eukaryota > Metazoa > Porifera > Demospongiae > Poecilosclerida > Podospongiidae > Diacarnus > Diacarnus erythraeanus. Next base: position 1,975,407 of record OZ024670.1, read on the forward strand.
GATTCTGAAGTTAGGTCCGCTCAGTTATCTGGTTGAAGTTAGAGAGGGTCATGTTTGGTGTAGACATGTATATCTTCTCAAAGAACTGGCTCCAACTACTGCAAGTGACACATCTAGTCCATAGTGGAAACCATGGAACCATATACAGGTCCTCCTCATACAGAGGAATACTTCTTAATTACTCATTAACCTGGAACTGTCGTAGAAACACCCCAAAGTAAAGATAATACCGAATTCACATTCCTTTACTATTCCTACAACAGGAGAGTCGAGAAGAATGCACCATGTCCCGAACTGGTATGGGATGTGTCATATCACATTGAACATTGGGTATTGAATTCTAGGTTAGCTCAAATTGCAATATCCTCTTTTGCAACTTCAGAAAGACCACGGAAGTGCCTAAAATCACACATTGTGTACTTTTAAGCTAAGTGAAGAGAAATGCAGTGGTTAAGTGACACCACGGAAGCTGTTAACCACCTTTTCCTGTTTTTTACTATTTTATAATAATTATATATCTGCTCATAATTTCTTTATACTTAAAAATACTCACACTCCAATACTCATGCTTCTCCTCTAATGTTTCTAAGACAAATTCTGTCTATTCAAATGAAAGAGCAGGAAAAGAGCTTTCAGAATGTTCATTTTGGACAATGTGGCATTGAGCAATAGTCAAAAATAGTATGTGAAGTCAGGCAGGCTAGGTTGTCAGAAGGTAAGAACTTAATATCCTCAGAAAGCTCTTTAAATGAGAAACATTTTGAAAAGAAAATCAACTTTTTTAGACAAAGTACAAGAGAATTATGAGCAGATATATAAAATGGGAAAAATACCCCGGAAACCTTTAGCTACCTACTGCCCAAATATGGAGCTAACAAGTGTTTTCTTTCTTAACACCACACATAGTGAAGCCCTACTTGTCTTCATGACAATATTTAGGATGATGGGACAGAAATTGATAAAGATTGGATAGGGCCAATATTGAACTGTGTTACTACAAACAATGTAGCTATAGCCTATAGTTAATAAATGTGATAGCTATAGAATAAACCATCAGAAGGCTGTGGTTGTTGTGAACTCTATATCTTATGAGTAAACAGATGACAGAAATGCCCACCTCTGCATCCTGGCACCAGCCAGAGGTGGTATAACTTTTGAGGGCTTAAGATAACAAAGAAGTGGCTATGGTCAGTCACTAAAGTAAATTTCTTGCCATAAAAGTATGTTTTCTGATGAAACTTTTGACACAGTATGGCTTCTTTTTCTATTTGTGAGTAGTTCTCACTAGTGGGTAGATATTGATGTTCACTACCATCTTGTAACACACAATGCTACACTGTAGGCAGAGGCAATTGCTGCCAAACATAATGTATAGGCTGGGGTGATAATGTGCTAATATCCTGGAAGATGCTAGAGCTTATTGCTATGCCCAATTGAAAGCTTTGTCAGAGTCATCATTCCATTTCCATTTCTTATCTTTCTTGTGCAATTTAGAGGGTGAATATTACCATAAACCTTCCCATAGTAATCGAAGAGACCCAAAAATGCCCTTAATTCTAACACATTCTTTAAGTTTGGAGCATTTACAATTAGCTACCTATGGCATGTAAACTCCAATGAGCCATAATGTCTTAAATATTCCACAGACATTACCATGAAGTTACATTTTGACCTCTTGATTCTGAGCTCAACTTTTTCAACACTTCATCAAATTTGCTAAATGCTAATTAAACTAGTACTTATAACAGGTGGCCTTGTAAAGTCTTGCAATAGGGATGGATGTTGATGCTACACCATAAGGTAACCTCCTGTATTTATAGTTGCATACACTACTGATGCACCATCCAGCAACATCTGAGTATATAGCTAGTTGATTTTGGTTAGTTAAGTGCTGTCAATCCAGATGTAAGTGCTTTAGCCATTTCCTGCCCAATACATTAGGTCTAGCTATTACCTTCCACAATAATGAGAAAGCTGTTTACTCTGTCCATTTACTTTTACAGTTACTTGGCATCAGTAGTGATTAAACATGTGGTAGGGCACCAGTAGGGCACTGTCCAACTGACTATTAATCTTTAACCAGATTCAGCTAAAATTATGGCAGATAGTGGTAGGGCACTAAGAGAATTTGGTAGGGCATGTGCCCTAAATGCCCCTATGTAGTTACACCACTGCTTGGCATTGACCCAGCACCGTCATTTTCTCAGCTCTATAAGATTTCTTGAGAGCTACCAGGGGCTGATACAGTCAGGGTTCAATAGGATTCATACAACCCCCACTTTTTTCAAGATATTTCTTAGCTGAAGCTCCCAGGATTGCTACGACTCTTCTAAACTAGTCACAGTTAGATAGCTAGCTAGCTGCAATATGTTTTGACTATATATTTGAATTTTGAACTTATTGTGTGAACATGTATCAAAAGAATCTGAGCTGCCTACTCATTATCCCTAGCCCTGCCTAATGAGTATGGGTGTGGCCAATTAAAGTGGGTGTGGTCTTTCGAGAATTTTCTAGATTTACCCTGTGACTTTCTTTGGGGAAAAGGAATAGCAAAAGTGCCCTTGTGTCCAGCTCCATGGGCACTTACATCCCTATCTCTAAATGGCTAAGTTTATTATCTCTAACAAATGTTGTGAAAAGTCATATCTCCTTTAGCTAATTTCCATCACTGGTAGCTATTAGCTAGTGTTTGTGGACAGTGTTTGAGGTTATTCTTTGTAGACTTTGACTTTGATTTCCTTTGCCTACCTAGGGTCCTCCAAACCCAGTGCTTCCAGGACCACCTCTCTTTGCATGCTGCCCAACATACTGTGGAAATGTAGCCAGTTTTACTACAATTGTGGCACTGAGCTTCTACAGTCCCCAGTATTGTGATTTGCTTTGCCACAATGTTTGCACAGCTGCAGTTTTAGTGGTAATACTTTCTAAATAGTCACTAAGCTTAAAGCTCTTTACACTCTACTGCAGTGTCCATTCCCATTTCCATAAGCTCAGCTAAACAATTGTTGCTGGGTAAATCTTGTGCTAATAATTTTCTTCAGCACTCCATACGTAAGTTTATACACAGCTAAGCAGAACTGCTGCTTGTTTGCCCTACACAATGCCATTTGCTGCAAGGAACAACTGCATTATCTCCAGGTAGCTAGTTAGTGATACTTCCCCCATCAGCCTAGCCCAAATTAATTAAAATTAATTTGATCTATATGCTATATCAACATGGCTAGTTTTATCAGTTTTATCCTCCTTGAAAATTATAGTGCCTTTGGTAATATCCAGTGAAATACACTTGTCAACTGTTTTATAAATTCCTATTACAATCTTACAAATAACCACCACGTTAACTGTGTTATAAATTTAATAACCACTTGTCAACTGTTCCTATTACAACCTCACCATGTTAACTGTGTTATAAACTCCTTTTAATAACCACTTGTAAACTGTGGTATAAACAACCTTACTAATAACCACCATGTTAACGGTGTCATAAAATAACCACTTGTCAACTGTGTTATAAATTCCTATTACAACCTTACAAATAACCATGTTTTTAATAACCACTTGTCAACTGTGTTATACAACTTTACAAATAACCACTTGTTAACTACATTATAAATTCCTATTATAACTCTATAACTACCCTATTTTCTGAAATTTTCCTCATTGTTTTAATTTCGGATGTTACTTTTATTACGAGATTTAAAAAGTTGAATAATTGGAGATGCACAGCTCAGCATGCTGGGCTCCCTAGGCTCTTCCGAAATTAAAACAACATGAAAATGAATTATTAAGTAAATGAAAATTTCAGGAAACACGGTACATTGAGCACTTGAGCAAGTCAACTGACTGACTAATGGTACACAGAGCAATATCTTACATTACATACAGGATATAGATAAATCTTAACCACTACAAAAACATCAACCCCATCTTCTCCCAATTAACTTCAGACATCACACTGTCCACTGGTCAAGGCTCTGTTTCCCAAAGATTCTGGTATTGATAGAGGATATGTAGTACTCATGGTTTGGATTTGTTAAAAGGAAATCTCTTGTCATTTTGTTTCAAGATTAACTTATGCATACACATACTTTTCATCTTTAATGCTCTACAGTGGAGCCTCTTATTAAAGGGATCAGATCTACTGTCCCTTGTAGAGAGGCTATCCTTAATCTCAGAGGTTAATTTGCCAGTGGAACCTCTGAACAAAAGACACATTGGGATCAGGTCTACTATCCCTTATAGGGAGGCTGTCAGAGGTTCATTTACAGATAAACCACAGTTTGTACCTTGTACAATAGAAATTGTCCTAGCTTCTACTATTCTATGGCTATATCTATTTATTACTAGACTAGCTATACCTGTGTATCTGTTTTAATGCTCTTATACCTTTGTATCTATTTAATGTTCAGACCTGTGTATCTATTTAATGCTCAGACCTGTGTATCTATTTAATGCTCATACCTGTGTTCTTATACCTGTGTATCTGTTTAATGATCTTATAACTGTGTATCTATTTAATGCTCAGACCTGTGTATCTATTTAATGCTCATACCTGTGTTCTTATACCTGTGTATCTGTTTAATGATCTTATAGCTGTGTATCTATTTAATGCTCACACCTATGTATCTATTTAATGCTCTTATAGCTGTGTTTTTATACCTGTGTATCTGTTTAATGATCTTATAGCTGTGTATCTATTTAATGCTCAGACCTGTGTATCTATTTAATGCTCTTATACCTGTGTTCTTATACCTGTGTATCTATTTAATGCTCACACCTGTGTATCTATTTAATGCTCTTATACCTGTGTTCTTATACCTGTGTATCTGTTTAATGATCTTATAGCTGTGTATCTATTTAGCTAATGCTCATACCTGTGTATCTATTTAATGCTCTTATACCATTAATGAATGTAGATACCCAATTATATTTGCAGAACAGATTCCATTGCAACCTCAAAAATAAAAGTGAGCTAACTTATCCTTACCTATAGTGGCACTAACATGGAGCGCATGGTTGGACAGATTTAAAGTTCCTGGATCGTGAAGATTTACTTCTGTTGGCAAGAAGAGACTGCCATGTACAAATACTATAGCATCTCTTGGTTCACTTGAATTACCAACTACTGGCAGAACTCTCTTAGCTAGTAACTGTACACCTAAATGATCTCCTTCAGTGATGCTTATATAGCGATCTTGGTCTAATGTGATGGTTTCACACTGGAATTCCTCAGGCTTTTCGGGAATACTAATGGTGTCCACATGTTCGGCTACCCGAACGGCTCTTTGTACTGCTGAATCAAATCTCCATACTTGAAAGTGGATTTGTACACTGCTTCTATTGTGAAATCTTCGAGGGTTAAAATAGCAGAAGTTCCATTCAGTTATATTTCCACTGCATGAAGCAGGATTAAGTCTGTCTATGTAGAGTCCAGGTACAGAGTCTAAACTGATTGCTTCCTGGTCAGTTCTCCCTACAGTACAATCTCCACAGACATTCAGGACTTGTAGAGCTGGAATAGAAGAGAGAGAGAGAGTCATGAGTTTGTTAAGCTAGCAGATGGCTAACTTCACACTAAGTAAGCAGTACATAACCATCTCCATAACTATAAAATCTGATAGTTGAAAGCCATTTTCTTTATTATTTAGCTACTGACATAAAACTTAATATGCATTTACTATAATTTCATAGCTATGCAGACTAATCAAGTTACAAACTATACTTTGTAGCTAGCTCAGTGTTGCCAGGTTCATGGATTTATCCACAATCTGTGGATTTTTGGAGCAGATTTTTCCACATTAAAAGTATCCATTATGATAATTTCTTTCTAAATATTGTCCCTCTATCTAGCTGATTAGCAATGCTCAATGTAAGTTGTAGTAACCAAAGTACTGGTGAGTCTTTCAGCTTTATTTCTGAGAAAATATGAATCTTCCACCACAATATCTGTGGATTTTTTTTAGACAGCAGCCTGGCAACACTGCAGCTCTAGCTGGTTCCTAACTCCATCTATGAATAGGCTAACCTGCGACGATCCCGTACAAATGAATCTTCATAGTGAATGGGATACGTAGCATCTAAGATTATCGTAGCTGGCTTATAAGCTAGAACATTACCGCATCCTTCTGAACTTTCCCGCATCCTTCTGAACTTTTCCGCATCCTTCTGAACTTTCCCGCATCCTTCCGAACTTCCTGTATTAATATTGTTTTCCTCGTATTGGTGAGTCTTCTTGGGTCATTCCCTTTCTATTTTTGTATTTATCCCAACTTCAGGATTAATTGGTTGCATTGGAATAGATTTTTACATTGAGTTGCATTGCTGTCTGTATGAGGTTTCATTTGTTGTTGTTGTTGTTGTTGTTGTTGTTGTTGTTGCTGCTGCTGCTGCTGCTGTTATTGTTAATCACAGGACATTACAGAAGTAATGTTGGCTCACTAGTATAATATAGTAGCTAGAATATTGGCTCTTTCTCCATGTAACAGAGTCCAGATTATATATCATGGTCAATGTAGCTACAATACAGTGGCTAGACAAATTTAATTTTTAGGAGGCTAATAAGGTGAAGACAATGAGCCACAATTCAGCTCATGGGGGAGGGTGTGGGAGGGGGATATCCACATAAAGTGCAGAAGCTTCAAAATTTAAGAGGTGTAAGAGAGCAAATTAGAGTAATTACATAATATTCACTAAGCAATCATAATTTAATAATAATTGATAGGCTCGGGTTTATTAGAAGATTGTGGATTCTGTACTCACTTTCAAGCTACCCTATTTCCTGAAATTTTTACTTAATAATTTATTTTTCAAATTTTCATGTTGTTTTAATTTCTGAAGAGCCTAGCAAGCCCAGCATGCTGCGCTGTGCATCTACAATTATTCAACTTTTTAAATTTCGTAATAAAAGTGACATCCGAAATTAAAACAATGACGAAAATTTCAGAAAATACGGTAGTATAATATAATACATTAATTGAAAAACCTAAATATTTAGCTCATAAGTTCAGGCTGACGGCTGGCGAACTTAGGCTGATAGCTGGCCTCAAGTTTATTTGATGATTCACCTCTTTCTTAGAGACTCACAGACGTGATACTAGTAGTAACTTGGCTAAGAGTCAAGCAAGTTCTCTAAGCGAATGTTACTATACCTTTACATGCAATAACTGTTAATCACTACAAATTACATGCAGTTTATACTCAGAGCCTCAGGTATAGCTATTATTATTATTATGCATGCTAATCTCAAAAATCTTAGGAGGAAATGGGAGCTTAAGCCCCTCCCCCCCACATACACCTACATTCTTGTAATAGTCTGAGTAGCACCAATATATAGTGGGCTAGGGCTAAGGCTAGGGCACCCCTTGCTCCTATATGTTGTTCTGGTGCTACTTAGACTATTATACATAGACAATAATTTAATCTGGATTCTTTCTGTCAGCTACTTGGAGAAAGAACTGAAATATTATTAGTTGGTGTTTAAAAGTTATTATTATGATGACAGTGTTGAGGTAAACATTCCTCTGGTCTTGGCCTCTGTGCTGGCGAGTCTAGTTGGACTTGTCTTATGAGTTATAACGCATGTGCTGCACTGCGCATGCCCAATTACAATATACCAATGACATAAGCATAAGTGACAATAGTGACGAATACTGAGTTGCTACACCTTCAATAGTACTCTAAATAAACATTAATACCAAGTCAGAAGTAAATAATAGGTTAGAAGTAAACAATGATATTGATAGGTTGTAAGTAAACAATAGGACAGAAATGAACAATGATTAAAAAAATTATTTTTTTTCCACAAAATAATAATAAAATTGCATTATTGAAACTGTTTGGTGTTAGCCTACTCCTGAATATTAAATTCATGATTAAAATAATTAATTGCAAAGAAATGTTGTTCATGTTAAGTTGTGAAGTTTTTCTATGTGTATGCTATTTTCATTATGACTTCATTTTGTTGTAATATAAACTTGACAGCTCGTGACTATGAACAAATGTAATCTACTCATTGTAGATTTTCACTTTGAAGAAAATACTGTTATGTAGCTATAACAGTTAATAATAACATCTTTAAAAAATCAATCTGTGTACTATGGATTTGAAGCTAGAGTTATAAACACAGCAGGTGGCTTTATTTCCATTCAACTTCACTAGCTAACTAGCTTCAAGTATTAGTCATGGCTAAAAGAAATTTTGGCAATGGAGTCCTGGTACTAACTCTGCTTATGATATTCCTCATCACTGCTGTTGGTAAGGCGTATCCAGATCCTTACCAAAGGATGAAGGAGGTATCCATGCAAACTTCAGGTGAGATAACAACTTCTGTACAAAAGGGTAACTAAAGTTTGTATCATCTAGTTTGCCTTAGAATTACAAAGCCTTAGCACTGATGAAGACGGTATAGTACAGATTAACTAGTAGAAAGGGTAACTTAAAATACACCATCTAGTTCATCTTAGAATCACAAAATCATAGCACTGATGCAGACAGCATAGATTAACTAGTATCAAGAATATTATTTATTGCAGGAAGTTGTGCAGATGCAGGATACAGAAATGGCTGCTGTGAAGGAGGTGCAAACAATTGCTATGTTTTTTATGATGAAGGAATATGTTATTGTCATGAGGATTGCCATAGAACCAATGAATGCTGTGCAGATATACTCACTATACGATGCTATGGTGAATGATAAAAATACTGTATAATAATATATTTCATGTAGCATGTAGCTAGTTCTATAACATTGGCAAACCATTTATGAACAAAATAATGATGGAAAGGTCTTAAAATTAATATTATAAGAAGTGCTAATAGCTATTAATGATTGATGATTAACATTTCCAGCAACCAAATGTTCCACTGCTGGTTTAGACCAAGGGTGCTGTAGAGGCAACAACTGCCGGACAAGTGGAGGCTGTTATTGCGATGAGCTTTGCCATATTAATATTGACTGTTGTGATGATGTACCACGAGGACAGCAACGGAGAATGTGTCCTACACTTAGTAAAATAATAATTACTAGCTAGCTAGCTAGCTATAAACTGTCTATCTTACTACCTATACAGTAAAATGTACCTATTTTCTATTATTAATGCAGTTTCCCAATTATTAATGCAAGAGAGACAATGGTCTCGTTATCAGGTGAGCATACTCCAAATTATTCTGAGTCTGTTTTACTTCATGATGGTTGTAGGATTTAGATTTTCAAGAGAGGGTGAGAGATGAAGAGTTGATGAGAGCAAGGTTCATTGCATCTCTTATGAGGGGAAGAGACGGAGGCAGGAGGAATAGTCAGAACTAGATGACTACATGTGCACTGTACAGTGTAGAATATGACAGCATTGCATTGTATTGTGTTGCTTTAGTAAATTAGTTACTGATAGCTACTAGCTAGCTATAGATTAGCTAGTCATTGTGATACTATGTCATAGCATGTTCATTTTCTCTGTGAACTTTTACATTGAGGTTATGGATATTATAGTTATACTGAAAAATAATAAACCATGACTTCTACTACTTTCTATATTTCCAAATAAGCTAGCTACGTACATGGTTTGTTGTTGTTGTTTTTTTTTTCAAAATAGCTTAGTCATAATTATAATATTAAATATTATTATAACATGCAACGTCGAATGTGTTGTCCATTTAAAAACACCTGCTAACTCCTCTATAATAACTGATGCTACATAGTGTCACAGCTGCAATGACAGCTGTAGGTGTGTGTTACAATCTTGACACAGCAACAACCTGACTATAGATTTCTGTCAATGCAACTATTAGCTAAAAGTGAGAGAAAAAACACTGGAAGTGAATGAAATGTATCTACGTAGAGATGGATGAGATCACAATGCAAGAGATAGAAGAGATAGTAGAGGAATGGACACTTGTAAAAATAAGTGAACAGTTGAAAAGTAAACTTATGCATTTTTTTTTTTTTTTTTTTTGTGAATAGAATGTTGGATTTCACACATCTCTACATGACCTGTTAGGAGTTTGATGAACTACAAGTAATGGTAATTAACAGTGACATAGCTACTCAATTACATTTCTTATTCTGCTGCCATGTTTATTCTGGATGTTCAGATTGCCATAATAAGTTTCAGTGGCCATATTACAGGTAGTTATGGTTTAGTAAATGTTCATGCAGGAACTATTGTTACAGCCATTATCATAGTTGTAACAGTTATCCCCACAGATGCAGGTTTATCAACATCAAAAATTTAATATTTAGCTACAAGCAATACAAATTAGTCAAGATAGAGCTGGCTGAGTATTACTGGAGGTAAGTTTCAATCTCCACCTGTGATTCCTTAATTCTAGCTAACTAGCACCAAGACAGCTGTGTTGATCTACATAATTATAAACAGTGTAGGTTCCATGCTGAAAGTGTATGCTAGCTAAAATGTGACCTGTAACAATAACATTGTCAGTTTCTGTGCACAATAAATTTGAGAGTTTTTTTTACTGGACATAGGTGAGGAAGCATTTTTGTCTTGGGGGTGGGTGGCAGTGTGTGAGTATTACACTTTATTAGGCAGCTAGCCAGTTAAAATAACAATTATTCAAAATTTATCGAAAAGATTGTCTTCTTTCGCTAACTGATATAAAAATAGGCGCAATTGCTTTTAGGTCAAGTTTATGGAACTCCTAGGGAGATCTTTCTACTCGTTATGACTTCTTTTAGACATGTAACTCAGTAAGGTGGTGTTGCCATTATAGTTAGCTATTTGATCAGCAAATGCTGTGCATGTGGCACTTTTCATTATGGTTTCACAGTAAACAGCTACTAGGCATGGATCATTGCAATTTTTAGGAGTGGGACAATGCCCCCCTAATATTTTTTTTGGGGGGGGGGGGGAAATTGCTCCCCCTGCCCCCTTATTCCATGCTGGATATCAGTCATAGCTACCAACCCAGTGTTAGAAAATGACATTTAACACATGTTTATTATTATGTTTTGTGTTGTGCACATGACACACTATGTACATATTAGTGCACATGATTTAGTTTTTGACTTGTGATTGTTTTAGTTGTGTGATTCTTAGTAACTCTACTATCTGTCATAATAATCTTTTCGAATCTTTGTGCCGCCATTGCTATATCTCTAACAGGCTATGGGCCCAGGACACTAATGATGGCAACCAAATTGAAGTTAGTTAGCATGGTTCCTCTCAAACAGAGAAATTATGCAACTTGGAAGTTACAATGCCAGATGATGCTTATGAAGGAAAATCTATGGGGCATAATAAGCCAGACAGAGAACCCTCCAGGTGACAGTGTAAGTGTTGATGTCATTGTCAAGTATCGAGCAAGGAAGGATCAAGCCTTAGCTACAATTCTCTTATCTGTGTACTTAACCATCTCTGTTGTATTTACTTGGTGAGCCCAAAGACCCTATTGATGTTTGGAAGAAACTGGAAAGTCAATTTAAGAAGAAGACATGGGCAAATAAACTAGCGTTATGTCAGAAACTTCATTCCCTATGTGTGAAGGAAGGAGAACCAGTCCAGAGACACATAAAGCAGATGACTGAACTGTTCAATGAGCTTGCTGTTGTTGGAGCTCAACTGGATGAAGAAGATCATGTAGTACACTTACTTGCTAGCCTTCCAGAGTGTTATAACTAATACACTTGTTACTATGTTAGAAGTAAGTGAGAAAGTTCCTTCAATGGAAGTTGTTATTGATTGTCTACTGTATGAAGAAAAGAAGTCAAAAGATCATCGAGAAGAGACAGAGACTGATCATGAAGGAGCATTGGCTATCAAGCACAAGTCTACATAAGTGGAAAAGAGGAATACGATGTCATTACTGTGGAAAGCTCAGGCATATACAGAAGGATTGCTATGAACGCGAGAATAACAATAGTAAAATGAGGAAGTCATCACATAGAGTAGACAAATCTAATGTCAAGAAGAAAGATGATGATGGTATTGGATTGCTAGCTTAAGCACAGGCACTAGCAGCTGGTAATCATATCAACAGCTGGATTGTTGATTCTGGAGCTACATATCACATTTGTTATAATGATGTTCAATGAATGGATAGATCACAAACTGTAACACTGGGAGACAGAAGAAGTATCAAGTCTACAAATCAGGGAACAGTTAATGTGGAAGCCTTTATTATTAAAATGCCAGACGATGAATCCACGCCAGATGATAAATACAGCAAGGGAACAAAACGTCAAGGTTTGGCACCACCATTATGGTCATTTAAATGTAAGAAGTCTGAAGAAGTTAGCGAATGAACAGCTGGTAAATGGTTTGAACTGTGATGATGTATCTGGTGAGATGGAATTATCAAACCATCAGTTGACCACCTCAAGGTGTTTGGTTGTGGAGCTTATGAACACATCTCAAAAGAAGAATGACAGAAGTTGAATCTTAAGGCAAAGAAATGCATTCTTAGTTCTAGGGTATGGGACAGATTTCAAGGGATATCATCTATAGAATTTACAGGAGAGAAGAGTCTTCTACAGTCATGATGTTGTATTTGATGAGAACAACTGCAGTAGACTTAAGAAGGAGCAGTCAGTAGAAGATAAAGTTGACAAGCTTGTAGAGATCAGCTTAGCTACCCAATAATGACAGTACCAAAGAGAAGAGTCATTTGAGAATGAAATTGTTTTACGACGATCTAGTCAAGAGAGAAGAGCACCTGACTACTATGGTGTAAATAGCACAGGAAGAACATTGTTCAGAACCCATCACTTTTGAAGAAGTGATGACTAGTCCTGAGAAAGAGAAATGGATAGAAGCTCTGAATAAGCATCTATCAAAGCTAATGATATGTATGACCTGGTAGAGCTTCCAAAAGATAGAAAAGCTGTAGGAAGCAAATGTGTATACTGACTGTCCAACTGTCCTGATTTCAGCAGGACAGTCCCGATAATGAAGTTCATGTCCCGAGTCCCACCTCACCTAAGGTCGGGACCCTGACATCAGCCTGTTTACCTTCTCTGCCCTGCACTTTGTCTTGAAACCGCACCCATATCAGAACTTTTTTGTGCATATGATCTTTATCTTCTAGCATAAGGACTCTTGTGTAGGCTTTGATGGATTATGCTAACATAATTTTGAGAATAATAGATAACAAAAAGAATTGAGAATAATACTAGAATAAAGGTAACATTTCTACAAGAAAGAACGGTAACTTTTATGTTGTTGCTTTTGTCATCATAAAAGCTGCTATGACTAGTGATGAAACAGATAGCAGCATTCAAACTTGTGGCTTATGCCAAGTCATGTATCCAATGTAATGTTGGGGTCCTTCTATGTGTAAATTTCCTTACAGTATTCTTATAGTATATTACCGTAATCTTATTTTATAGTCAGTAATCTATATTATTGAATATTACAAGTATATTACAAATGACGTAATGTTGAGGATTTACACATAGAATCACCCATTTTTTTGCTTTGTATGTGAATAATTAGATTACTGAACATAGGGAATGACAGTGACAGGATCAGTCTCACACAGTTAAAACTATTCACAATCTTCAATGGCAAATAAACAAATGGTCAATCATCACCTGACACCTTCCAAGCTTGACAAAGCATTTCTTAAATACCCACCAAATTTACAGTAGGCAAGAGACTGCACAACCATCCATAGGCACTTTGGATTTAAAGAAAATGAGTTTCACTTAGCTACCTAGATAGCATGCATCAGCATGAGTACATTTGATCTTTGTTTATACTACTGTGTGTTCAATGTTGTACTGTGTATCCCTACTTAGAGCATCCCCAAGGTTGGACAGTCTGGGTATACAAACGGAAAATCAATGCAGATGGATCTGAAAGATACAAAGCAAGACTAGTTGCTCAAGGATTTTCAAAAGAGCTGGACAAAGACTATGATGAGATATTCTGTCCAGTAGTTAGATTTGAGTATTATTGCAATGGCCATTCAGAATGGAATGTTACTTCATCAAATGGATGTCACATCAGCTTTTCTCAATGGTGATTTTAACGAAAAAGTCTACATGGTGCAACCCAAAGGGTTTCCATCTCAAAGAAAAGGAGCACTTGATATGTAAGCTTGTAGTCTGTATGGATTAAGCAAGCACCAAGGTGCTAGAATATAACTCTTGATCATCAGCTGAAGAAGATGGGTTTAACCCCTAGTGATCCGTGTCTCTATGTAAGCTTAGAAGGAAATATTGTTCATAGCAGTATATTACGTTGATGATATAGCTACTACTTGCTGGGAAAAGCAACAAGAGGATGAAAGAAGTAAAGAGAGCACTCTCTGCTCAGTTTGAAGTTAAGGATCTTGGTGACTTACACTACTTTCTTGGTGTCGCAGTTAATCAAAATCAAGCAGAGAAATCCATGTGGATTGACATACACTCCTACAAAATTGGTATTAAAGAAGCAAAGCCCATTGCTACACCTGTTAATACTTACTCAAAGCCGAGAGAAAGATGAACTAGTTGATAAAGACTTGTATCAATCAGCAGTGGGAAGTTTACAGTACCTTTCAACCAGATATAAACATGTAGCTATACATATATGCTGTGTCAAATGTGGCCAAGTTTTGCTCAAATCCCACAAAGGAACACTGGTCTTCTGTCAAAAGAATAATGAGATAAGGAACTCAGAACTATGGTTTACTGTACAAAAAGGTCAACTCAAATACTTGTGTTGGTTTTTCTGATTCTGACTGGGCAGGTGATATTGATGATCAAAAGTCTACTTCTGGTTACATTTTTCAAGTTGGTGGTACAGCAATAAACTGGAGGAACAGGAAACAGTCTTGTGTTGCTCTCTCCACTGCAGAGGCAGAGTACATCACTTTGTCCCATGCAGCTCAGGAAGCCATTATGGCTTAGGCAACTTGCTACAGACTTCAGGGGCAGATCCAGCTATTTTGAAAAGGGGGGTCCAGGTAGGTAAATGACAACCACACAGCCATTAGGCTGCAGTGAGGAGGAGAGTGCAGGAGGGGGATGTGTCCCTCCCACAGAAGCAAAAATTTTAAGCCTTGCAGCCTTGCTATAGGCTAATGCCATAAAAGGCAATGAAACATGGACTTTAAGTTTTTATTATAAGCAAGAATAATAATACATAACAGCAAAGTGTGCATGCACCATTTAAGTCTCAAAAACTTCTTGAATGTTGAGAAATAAACCTAGTAGCTAATAACTTTAGAGAGACCTCATAGTAATAACTTTAGAGTTCCTAGTAGTAACCTAGTAGCTAATAACTTTAGAGAGACCTCCTAGTAATAACTTTAGAGTTCCTAGTAGTAACCTAGTAATAACTTCAGAGAGACTTCACTGAATCATGGTAACCAGAGTAGTGGCCATATAGACAACATACCTTTTAAAGGAGGTTATCTTCAAGGAGTTTCTAGCTCTCTTCATGTTTTAAGCTAAAAAATACAGCTGCCAACTATGTCACATGGCCAGGGAATTAACACTGTGCACAATCCATGTCCCCAGTCATCAACCACATTACTATTAACACTAGCTTAGTGTTAAGTAATGTGGTTGATGACTGGGACATGGATTGTACATGATGTGCACTTAATTAGCTACAGTCTAGTAGGCCTGTCTAGATTATGCTGGCATTAGGCATGAACTAGCATTTGAGAATAATGCTAGCATTTTAGATGGAGTTTGTCAGAATTTGTGGGGGAGGGGAATTTAATGATAAAATACTACAAAAGTGTGTGAAACGTTTCACACAAACACACACACACACACACACACACACATAGGCCGACACAGCATCGTCTGTCAGCAATGATTCGGTCAAAAGTTAGTAAATTATCCCTTTTGCAAGTGACATTGAAGGACTTTGTATTTTTTCTTTTCTCGATTATGATTCCATAGTTAATGGGTTAAAAATTGAACTTTCTAAGTACTTAGTGTGATATCTTATGTAATGTTATAATTATCATTATCATACAATTACCGGCAAAGAACCTGCAACAATAAATACAACACTTAGCAACAGCTGAGGACATTTCACCAAGTTAGAATGGTAGAAGAAACATTAGCACGATCTCCCTCACTGGTCCCAGGCATGTAGGAATGTTTTGCTTATGCAGCCATGCATGATCTCCCTCATTGGTTCCAGGCATGTAGGAATGTTGTTTGTGCCATCATGCATGATCTCCCTCACTGATCCCAGGAGGAATGTTTTGTTTGTGAAGCCATTGATCTCCCTCACTGGTCCCAGGAGGAATGTTTTGTTTGTGCAGCCATTGATCTCCCCCAGGCATGCAGCTTGTGCAGCCATCCTCTGCTACCCAGAAAGTATTTTTCAATATTGTCCAACTGTTTTACTAATGATTTTAGTTTTTGACTCTCTCGTGATTTTTTAGTCAGGTGATTCTTAGTAACTCAATTCTTTGCCGTCATTGCTATAAAATTCTAACACCCAGCAGGCTTATTCATTTTGTAAAGTATCTAGCTACAATAATTTGCTTTCAGTAACCAGAGTACCTAAAAGCTAATCATGGCTAAGAGTGTTGGTGTCCTCATGCCAATTTTGTGTATCTTAGTGCTGGCTACTGTAGCCAAAGCTCGTCCTGATCCGTACCAAAGGATAAAGATCATGCAAACTCCAGCAGGTGAGATCCAAATATTGTCCTGTTTGGACTGTTTTGAAGGAGTAGTCCTGCTGCATACAACAGTACTTGTCAGCTGTAGATCTTGTGTTTAATAATTAGCTGGTGTGTTGTAAGTTAAAAAGTACTGTATAGATAGTAGCCTAGGGTATTCATTGCAGAATTATGTGATATTGGGATCCATGACAGATACTATAGATAAACAGACATTGTGTACTCACAGTGGTTGAATGACATTATTATTATTATTTATAGGGTGTATCTACCTGCAAAATGTGATTATATTTTTTATCAAAATGCACAGAAACCTGTCGTGATGCTGGTTTAGATCCAGGATGCTGTGTAGGCTACAACTGCCGGACAAGTGGAGGCTGCTATTGTGATTGGCTTTGCCGTATTTATAATGACTGTTGCAGAGATGTAATATCACGAAGTTGTCCTCCACTGAGTAAAATACAAAATAATAAAAAAATGCCATGATCTAGCTATAAGCAAACTGTGTATCTGTTCAGTAAACTTCAGTAATCTTTTATTGATTTTAGATGCAGTTGCACAAGAGAGACCACAGCCTCATTATCACCAGGTGAGCGTTCTTCAAGTTATTTTGAGTCTATTTTCACTTCATGATGGTTGTAGGATTTAGATTTTCAAGAGAAGGTGAGAGATGAAGAGAGTATGAGGAGGTTTATTGCATCACTTATGAAGGGAAGAAACCAAAGCGGGAAGAACTAGATGATTACTTGTGCACTGTAGTGTAGCATTGTATTGTATTGTGTTGCTTTAGTTAATTAGTTACTCATTCTATAATTAGGGTAGCTATAATGATACTAGCTATGTCATAGCGTGATCATTTTCTCTGTGAACTTTTTACATTGAGGTTATTTATAGTTATACTGATAAAAATAAACCATGACTTGTACTACTTTCAATTTTTCCAGAAAAACATGTTTTTTTTTTGTTTTTTTTTTTTTTCAAAATGGCTTATTAAAAAGGAAAAAAAAATTGCGCGATAAGGTCCCTTTTATATGTAGCAGTTTGGTGTGAGTTAGTTGGATAGAGCGTTTCTTCAGCTCTGTAATGAGCCTTAAATCATTACCTACCCAGGTACAGAACCTGAGATACAGGCGTTTTTTAAGTCTAGCTGCCAAGCAATTTTTTCCGTCTTCGTCCGCATCACGACCCTAGGCTGAACGAAGAAACAGTAGAAACGCAGTTCTGCCAAAGTCTTGGATTTTATCCAAACTGCTTGGATTTTGGACCCTTAAATTTTTGCTTTGGATTTGATCAATAATAATTTGGATTTTCACCTAACCCTAGCCCTAGCACAAAAACAGTCTTGGAATTTCTACACTTGGAGTGACTTAACTTTTTAATGTGTTCACCTCATAAGTGCTATGATTTAAACCAAACCAAACACTCGATCTTAGATCTTAGCTATAAAGGTGTGTGAAAATGCTATAAAAATTCATGTTCATAAGCCATTCATTCTATTCTATTCATTTTTTGATAAAAATTATGCTTGGATTTCTTTTGGTACAGAAAAATTTGGATAACTTTGTTGACTACTTAGGATATTGCAAAAAATATTTTGGCAGCACTGGAAACGGAAGGTTGGAGCATGGATTCTACTGCTCCCCTGGTTGGAGATTCTTCCCCATCAGTCCCCTATCTGTCCAACTAGAGTATAAAAGTCATTGTTTATTTATTTTAGAGTCAGTGTGGGTACAATAACAAAAGTACATATTGACAATGATGTAATAATAATTATTATGTTACATAGAGAAAGAACCTGTTTTTTTTTACTAGGCTTCCTTCAACCTTTCCTAAATAACATCAATGCAGAAATCTGGGCATGGGACAAGGCCAAAGCATGGTGTGCTATTGGTGGATGTGTTTTGCCATTGTATGATACATTCACAGTGACATAGAGGCTCCTTCTCCATGCATGCATGTAACATAGATTACATCATTGTCAATTGTACTTGTAAGAGATCTCGGGTAGAACCAGCAAAATTATTTTAGTGTTCTTAATTAAATTAGGTGTCTGCAGCAAGTTCAGGCTTGCATGTTGGTGTGGTTGGTAGCTGTCAGAGGATTTTCTGACAGTACTACTGGCTATTGCTATTGGCGGGGCCAGGGAAAGAGTTAGATACAGTACAATAACAAAAACAGTTATTATTAAAATGATGTAATCTGAATGATGTAATATGTTACATGAAGAAAGAGCCCACACAAATATGATAACATTAGCATTATTGCTGTTGCCATCAATGTTCTCAGTGTTACCAACTATCCAGGGTTTCCAGGTGTGATCCAGGGATTGCTACAAAAATCCAGGGAATTTGTTAGCTACATACTGTTTTAAGTGTGTAATGTCTAGCTAACATCTTATAATATTATAACAACCTCCAAAGAATCATATCCAGGGATTCCACCAAATATTCGGGGAAAATGGGACCTACATCCAGGGAAGTCTTCCTTGGAGGTTGGTAAGTCTGCTGAACAACATAACTAGCTAGCTACTTGGAATGAGAAAATTATTTCTGTATGTAGTTTTAAGTTTCCAACAAGGAATAGCAGACCACATTTAAGTCACAACCTATTGACCTTTTGCTACAGATTTCACCTTTGTGCTATTAGGTAGCTAAAACTTCAAGCCCATTATCCACAGGCATGGAGTAACTCTAGGTAACAAGTGGTGTACAGACTCTATAGAGCAGCACACCATTAAGCAATTATAATTAAAGTCACAATGAAAACACAAAGACCACACAGACACGACTGAGTAGAGATTATTGTCCAGCACCTAAAATTAGATAAAATTATCATTGCCCAATTAATTGAAAAAAAAAAAATATATTAACAGCACATTAGTTGTTGGGAACTCTGCTGGCTAGCTATTAATCTAGTGACTAGCTACACTGCACTGTTTATTATTAAAATCTTATTCAATCTGACTCAAACATACACTCTGACAAATGACACAAAACAAGACTATTTATTATTGTGCACACTGAGATATAATAATAATGATTAACATAGAGTAACATAGAGCATGCTCAGTAGAAATCATAATGAATATACCACACAAGTCAAAAGTAGACTTTGGGTAGAGTAGTGGGAGGAGTAACAGGTATAATAATAGGCCTTGATAAAATTTGCTTAGCAAAATTTGAGCAAAGTGGGCAGCCTGAAGAAACAAGCAATTCTGCAAGCAAAATGGACTGCAAATATTTTGTCAAAAAAGCAAAATGGGCTGCAAATTTTGTCAAAAAAGCAAAATGGGCTGCAAATTTTGTCAAAAAAGCAAAATGGCTGCCAGTGAAGATGTCTCAACAGAGATTGATGTGATTGCTTGGTATGTGCTATGGAGCTACCCAAATGGGCTAATAATACTGTTAGTCCAGTCATCTTCTGCTGTAGTTTAGAGTCTTTTCGATTCTACAACACTTTATAGCTCAGCAGCAGTCATCTTTGGAAGACTAGCTACCTGTCATCTTTGGAAGGCTACCTGTCATCTTTGGAAGGCTACCTGTCATCTTTGGAAGGCTACCTGTCATCTTTGGAAAGCTACCTGCCATCTTTGGAAGGCTACCTTGAACTCTCTGTTATGGTTATGTATTGTTTCAATACAATATTGCTCATTAGATTCACTAATAGTAGTGTCTGCACTTTAATGGAATTGGAAAAGCAAAATAGGTAGATTTATCAAGCATAAAAGCAAAGCAAAATAGGTAGGGGATAAAAAGCTAATTTTGTCAAGGACTAGCAACAGGATGTGTGTTGATGTTGAGTTGTAGTATTGGGAGCTTGAGCTAGAGCTTGTATCAAAGCAGTGTTTGTCACTGCCCAATTGCAATTTATCACTGCACAATTCTTATTTATCATTGCCCAATTGGTCAGTTATATTTTGGCCACTCATGTGTTAAGATGGTTACTTCTTTTGTGTGTGGGCAATAATTGCCACACACAAAAGAAGCAACCATCTTAACCTTTTCCCTCCTTCAAGTATCTTACCCCTCTGCCTTCTCCCTCTTCAATAGATCAGAGTCTCCAACCTGAAGTGAACAACTTCAGTAGCTTAGTTTTTCCGTAAACTAGCTAGCTAGTTTCATGACCTGCACTTTTTTTAAGAGACTAGCTAGTGAATCTAAATAAACGCCTACTTTGAGGAATATAAATTGTTTAGGACAACTCTTTATTATTAAGCCTCGGTTAATGTTTATTGTTAATTCACAGGCAGTTAGCTAGCTAAGCTAGTTCATGCTTCATCCGAATCAATTTCCGTACTCCGTATTTTAAGTGTGATTCCCGTACAAAATACGGATATTAATCCGTACTTATGGTTGGAAATCCGTACTTATGGTTGGAGGATAGACGACGTATACTATCGAGGTCACAATCTTTCTTGACCTTTTACACCTAAACTGCTGGGGTGAGCTTTTTATGCTGCCCTAGCTATGCAGCCCTTTCCTTGGACCTAGCTAAAATCTCTGCTATTACAGTGATAGTTGACCAAAACTCTGAAAATGGACGGTCTAGATACTATTTAGATACTACTAGTAGCTAGTATTTTTAAAATTTTAGAGCGGTGTTGTACATAATGTCACTGTGTTGTAGGTAGACATGCATGCAGCTGTTAAACCGCACATGTTGGATGCATTGGTGTCCGAACCGAAATCATGACACCTATAATAGCCCTAGCCCTAGCCCTAGCCCTATAGCTACATTTCAATCACTGTACCGGAGCTTCCGGGACACTAAGTGCAGACTGTAGTAGATACTTGACCTCTAAGAATAACATTGTCAGTTTCTGTTCTGTGCACCATAAATTTGAGACTTCTATTTACTGAATATCAATTATAGCTACCAACCCAACCGACTTCATTTTGCAAAGTATCTATCAGTAACCAGCGTACCTAAAAGCTAATCATGGCTAAGAGTGTTGGTGTTCTCATGCCAACTTTGTGTATCTTAGTGCTGGCTACTGTAGCCAAAGCTCGTCCTGATCCGTACCAAAGGATAAAGATCATGCAAACTCGACCAGGTGAGATCCAAATAATATATTATTATTGTCTTGTTCTGTAGATATTGTGTTTACTGTGTTGTAAGCTGTAGCTATAGTCGAGTGATCATGATAGCAGCCTGTACTCTCAATGTAGTCATTGCAGAATTATTGTGATGACAGATACTAGACATAGATAAAACAACATTGTATACTCACAGTGGTTGAATGACATTACTAGTTTTACGTACATAAAACCTGCAAAATGTGACTATTTGTATTATTTTTTTTTAATCAAAATGCACAGCAACCTGTCATGCTGCTGGTCTAGATCCAGGATGCTGTGTAGGCGACTGCTGGTCGATTAGAGGATGTTTTTGTGATAATGCTTGTTATTATCACAGTGACTGTTGTTCAGATGTACCAGAAGAAGAGAGAATATGTCCTACTATGAGTACATATTTTAAATAATATTAGTCACAGTTAGCTAGTTATACTGATTCTATTATTGTACAATATATTGTAATTATAATAATTTAGGTAAGTTACAAGAGAGACCACAGCCTCGTTATCACCAGGTAAGCATTCTTCAAGTTATTTTGAGTCCATTTTACTCATGATGGTTGTAGGATTTAGATTTTCAAGAGAGGGCGAGAGATGAAGAGTTGATGAAAGAGAGGTTCATTGCATCTCTTATGAGGGCAAGATACCGAGGCAGGAAGAATAGTCAGAACTAGATTAGCTACTTGTGCACTGTACAGTGTAGAATATGACAGTATTGTATTGTACTATATTAGTTCATTAGCTATTATTATGCTCATTTATACAATAGTTATAATATAGCTAGCAGGAAATATTCATTAGCCATGTTCTTGTCAAAACAGCTGTTATCTAGATTATTATAATATATATTTTGAAGGTGATCTTAGTTGGATTATTGGTTTATTAAGATTATATAAGGCCTAAAGCTATCATTACAGTTGTGTCTCCATGTAGTTAGCTTTTAGCAGTTGACAGGTGCCTTTAACTGGATGACACCTTCAAAGTCTACACCAAAGTAAATAACATATGTTTCACATGAACTTCAGATGAAATTCAGATGAAGATTACATAGCTAGCTAATTAAAGTAATAGAGACTCAGAGAGAGCTAGTTTAGCCACACTCAATTGCAGAAACTTGTTGATTTGGGGGGAAGGGGGTTTCAATTCCTTTTGCTTCTAACCACTTCAATGCCTATATCACTTCTGTTTTGTAAAGCCATTAATACTATATCCATCATTGTGTGTTATTCATACACTGTGTGCTGGAGAAGGAATGCACAATTTTATCCTAAGTGTCATGGTTTTGGCCAAAGATACAGCTCCGCCTTTTTACAAATTCCTGAATCCCAACCTGCTCTCTCAGAGAGCTACCTATGGTAGGTATATACAGCCAACCATAACTACACAGAGTGCTGATGAACTGATCAACACCCCAGGGGCAGATCCAAAGGGGGGGTCCAGGTAGGTAAATAACAACCACACGGCCATTAGGCTGCAATGAGGAGGAGAGTGCAGGAGGGGTGTGTGCCCCTCCCCCACAGAAGCAAAAATTTTAAGCCTTGCTATAGGCTAATGCCATAAAAGGCGATGAAACATGGACTTTAAGTTTTTATTATAAGCAAGAATAATACATAACAGCAAAGTGTGCATGCACCATTTAAGTCTCAAAAACAACAGAATTTTGAAACAATCTTCTTGATAATAACTTTAGAGAGTTCCTAGTAGTAACCTAGTAATAACTTTAGAGAGACTTCACTGAATCATGGTAACCAGAGTAGTGGCTATAGACAACATAACTTTTAAAGGAGGTTATCTTCAAGGAGCTTCTAGCTCTCTTCATGTTTTAAGCTAAAAAATACAGCTGCCAGCTATGTCACATGGCCAGGGAATTAACACTGTGCACAATCCATGTCTCCAGTCATCAACCACATTACTATTAACACTAGCTAAGTGTTAAGTAATGTGGTTGATGACTGGGACATGGATTGTGCAATGTGCACTTAATTAGCTACAGTCTGGTAGGCCTGTCTAGATTATGCTGGCACATTAGGCATGAAGTAACATTTGAGAATAATGCTAGCATTTTAGGTGGAGTTTGTCAGAATTTGTGGGGGAGGGGAATTTAATGATAAAAAATACTACAAAAGTGTAGTTTCACACAAACACACACACACATAGGCTGACACAGCATCGTCTGTTAGCAATGATTTGGTCAAAAGTTATTAAATTATCCCTTTTGCAAGTGACATTGAAGGACTTTGTATTTTTTCTTTTCTTGATTATGATTCCATAGTTAATGGGTTAAAAATTGAACTTTCTAAGTACTTAGTGTGATATCGTTATAATTATTATCATCATACAATTACCGGCAAAGAACCTGCAACAATAAATACAACACTTAGCAACAGCTGAGGACATTTCACCAAGTTAGAATGGTAGAAGAAACATTAGCACGATCTCCCTCACTGGTCCCAGGCATGTAGGAATGTTTTGCTTATGCAGTCATGCATGATCTCCCTCATTGGTCCCAGGCATGTAGGAATATTTTAGGTCATCATGCATGATCTCCTTCACTGGTCCCAGGAGGAATGTTTTGTTTGTGCCATCATGCATGATCTCCCTCACTGATCCCAGGAGGAATGTTTTGTTTGTACAGCCATTGATCTCTTTCACTAGTCCCAGGAGGAATGTTTTGTTTGTACAGCCATTGATCTCCCTCACTGACCCCAGGCATGCAGCTTCTGCAGCCATCCTCTGCTGCCCAAAAGTATTTTTCAATATTGTCCAACTGTTTTACTAATAGACAATAATAATTATGTTTATTGGAGGACTACATTGAAACTTTAATCATGTTGCAATACAATTCTAATTAGCTAGCATGTAAAATATTAATTTTTATTGACTAATTGTCACATGTTTGAAAAGAATAATAGGTGATTTGGCAAGAATTATAGGCTAACTTTATAAGAATTATAGGAACTTGCCAGAGAATTGTAGAATAGCATTTTAGGCAAAAAAATCTGGCATTATCTAGACAGGCCTACAGTCTAGGCTAGACTATAGCTACTAACCAAACATGTTTGACAAAAAAGAGGGGGGGGGGGGGGGGTCCGGACCCCCCCTGGATCTGCCCCTGAACACCCACATATGTAATACACACATACCAAGGGTAAGGTGTATAATATACACAGTATTTATATCTTGGGTAGGACCTGAATAATTATTATACCATTAATAAGTGAGAAGTTTCTGGGGGTAAGTGTGACTCTATTATTAGCTAAAGTCTGTCCAAGCTGACGAGAGCCAAGGAAGCAGCCTAGAAGTGCTTTAATATTGTTCATAGATACCTCGCAAAAATAACAACATTCGCGATACATTTGCCCTGAGAGCAGCTGACTCTAACGCAGCAATTTTTTTATTATGCGCAACACTCCAGGGTACCGCCATAGGATTTGTATTAGTCTCCTGTATCTCTCTATGGGGCACTACAACAGACTAAACAGGCATCTGGTAAGAAGGATTCGGTAAGAGCTGCTAAATAATAATACCAAATTCGCATAATTTGAAGTTTTTCTAGCCGAGCTATAGGCATGTTTTTGTGAGGCTCTCGTCAGTGCTTGGACAGACTTTAGCTAATAGCTAATATGGCATTTGTTACGCAGCTATCCTTCCCAGTGTTGGATAAACAATTCAAGTAGCTTACCTCAGATATATACTGCTAGATGTTAATTCTATTGCTGTTCTTAATCTCAGTATTGCTACTTGTCTTCATTAAAATTTTGAATCAACTAATAATATTTAATAGCTTATTAAAACTTTAGGTGTGATACATATGATCATTGGTGTATATAGGAAGCATGGGTGCTATGGAGGTATATAATTCCACCCCCATCCACTCCCCATGGTTAAACTGATCATCTTATTATTGTCACTTTAATTTTACCCACCACTCCCAACCCTATTCCATGCTCAAAAACATCTTCCTAATTATAATAATAATTATTATGTACATTCTCAACATAGGGTGATTCTATGTGTAAATTCTGGACATTACATCATTTACCTGTAATATTCAATAATATATAATAAGATTACTGAATATAAAATAAGATTACTGTAATATACTATAAGAATACTGTAAGGAAATTTACACATAGAAGCACCCCAACATTACCATGTGTAAGCAGTGATTTTTATTTAGCACATGCTCATTTGAGAGAAAACAGCTTTAACAGTAAATATTATCATAGCTGTAATGTTATAATATTAGTGGATAATAGTAACTCCAATTTTACTATGTAACTCTTTAACTTCCATACACTAACTGAAATAATTATTATAATCTTGTATATAAAACTAGCTATGTAGATATAGAGCACTAGCTAGATATGAAATAATCTGTGCACATGTTGAAAGGGAAGTCTAGATGTTATAACAACACAGCGAAGTTCAGAAAGGAACTTGTGTGCAAGTGTGTGTGTGTGTGTGTGTGTGTGTGTGTGTGTGTGCGTGTGTGTGTGATAGCTATGCTGTAATCAAGCTTTTACACTGGCTTACAATCATTCTCCAATCATTTTGACTTGTAGTTAGCTATCAGAGTAGAGGGAAGGGTTTTGTTTTGGACTATACAAAGTTCATGTTCATTATTATTAATTTTGTAGTTACCATGTAGCTATTGAAAGTTCATCAAAATCCATCTTACTAAAGCAGGATATGTAATGAGAGAAGATTTATGTTGTAATAAATCACTTGTTTGTATTGCAATGTGATTTCATCCATCCCCTATATACATTCCCAGAAACCTCATTATCACACCATACTCTCTACTATCTTGATGCTAAGTCTAAGGGGTGGGGAATAAGAAAGTGATGGTATGCTAGGATTAGCCACGTCCAGATTTCCCAGATTTGATTAGACACACCCACTTCTAGTTTAAGATACACTTGCAATTTTTATTTATTAGCTAACCACTATAAGATTCTATATAGTAGAACGAGCAACAATAATAATGGAAACACTACATCAGGAAAAAGAGAGGAAGAGGAGTACATGCCCCCTGTCCCCCCGCCCCACCACCCATACTATCTATTGACATTGGTGTGTATTGACATTATAGTGTATTGAAAAAGGTTAGCTACACCAGCAGAATGTGTGACCACAAAGTCTTGCACCATTAAGGGGAGCTCTTGAGCTCCTTCAGGGACATTTTGATTTCACCTCTCTCCTATCTGGAGTGTAGCTTAATTAGCTAGGATTTATCATTATTATATTAGCGCTCAGTTTGAAGGAAAGGAACACAGGAAGGAAGAAAGTAGCTAATATTATTAGCTAGCTAGAAAGTATGTACATGTACAAACAAGGTACGAAGAAAATCAGTCTAGTGCAGCTAGATGCACTAGACTTGGTTGCAATACAAGTCATTTCTTGACAGTTTGATAATTTTGAGGAGTGTGCAGACACAAAATGAAATTACATACATATGTATCTAGTTAAGGGCACAAAACTATTTGATGGTCACAGATCCAAGGAAATTGTTATTCATGTGATAGTGCTCAGATTTACACTCATGACCTGAAATATGGAAGTTTCTCATACTTCTACATAACTACATACTTCTAGGAATAAAATAATAGGAATATAGTCAGCAAAAGAAGCAAATGGTTTATTGATACTATTATGTTAGCTAGCTATACATAGATGTGTAGTTAACATAACATTGATGTGAGGTTAGTTGCAGGTGTTGAACAAAGTAATAACAGCTATCATAGTGCTATTTATTTTAAAACTGAAAGTATATTATGCAGATAAATAGTTTAGCTAGTTAAAATAACTGTTGTATTCAGATGGAGTCATTTATAGCTTATAGCTACCGAGCATTAGTCAGAGGTACCAGCTGGCAGCTTCATTTTATAAGTGCTATCTAGCCTTACTCAAAAATTAATCATGGCTAAGTGCATTGTTTTTATGGTGCCAATTTTGCTGCTGGTTACTGTTGCTAATGCTCGTCCTGATCCTTATCAGAGTATGGAAGAGTTATTCAAGCAAAGTTCATCAGGTGAGACTCATTGTAATTATGTGTCCTTTTAGACTGTTGGTCCAATAATTAGCACCTGACCTTACTTGAACAGACAGAACATGTTGAAAATAGCTTATTGTCACTAAGGACTGGAGTGAGAATAATTATCAACTGTTCTGAGGAAGTGTACATATTGTAATTAGCTAAATATCTCCTCTGACATGCTATAGCTAGATCATGAAATTTCCTAGTGTTATAGATGGTAGCAAGTGATTGAAAACATATACCTCTGATTATGACATAAATTAATTTTTCGTCGTGCAGGAAGGTGTGCTGATGCTGGACACAGAAATGGATGCTGTCGAGGAAGCATACATCAATGTTCTGTTGAACATGATGAAGGTATATGCTACTGTGATGAGAATTGCCATAGAAGAGATGAATGCTGTTCAGATATATCTGAAATAAAATGCTATGGTAAATATTTTTCTATTTATCTATAATTTATAATTGCAATGTATAGCTACCTGCCATTTTAATATCAATATGTACAGCGACTACATGTTATGCTGCCGGCTTAGATCCAGGATGTTGTAGAAGGAACTGTGGGACAAGTGTAGGATGCTATTGTGATAGAAAATGCCATTGGCCTATGTATAATGATTGCTGTACAGATGTGCGTGTACGGTGGTGTCCTCTACAGGGTAGCTATAATTAACTACACTAACTAGCTACATTACTAGTTATCTCTGTGATATTATCTTTTGATTTTAGACACACTTTCTCGATTACAAGACAAACCACTATCTCATAATCAGGTGAGCATTCTTTTGAATCTTCTATATAGTTATTTCACCTCATGATAGCTGCAGGAGTTAGACTATCAGAGCAGGCTGAGAGATGAAGAGTCGATGAGAGAGAGGTTCATTACATCTCTTATGAGGGCAAGATCAAAGTAGTGTAAAATGGCTTATCTCATACCAGAACAATAGAACTTTAGTTAACATTAATGTACACTATAAATTAGAGTAGAAAATAATATCATTTGTTGCTAAATGCATAATAGTAATAGCTAATCATAGAACACATTGAGACCTCACTTATAAAGATCTTACTTCTCCAGATCTCCCACAACTGGAGCAAGTGAATAATTATCGTAGATCCGGTTAATTTCACTGTCACTTTAATTTTGTTATTTTCACGGTAGGTAAAGGGAAGCAAAAATAATGTATATGACTGCACACACTCCTAGTACTACAACAGTTGAAAGAAAAAACAGTATACCATCCACTTCAGCTATTAATTGAGCTAGATCCAGGAAAGATAGAAAGAACAATTCTGCAAAACTGTAATCCCTTGGGGTTAGCCGAGTTGGGCCTTAGAACAGTGGAGCATTAAAAGGTACATAAGTTTACTATAGCAGCTGGAAAATAAATATCAATAACATAACAGCTAACACCTATAAATACTAAGTCATTGTGTTATTGGCAGTTGACAAGTTGCATATAGCTACTGAAAAAAGAAATATGAATCTACATGTAAACAGTAGAGTATATTATGTAGCTATAGATATTTGCATAATGGGACACTATTAGAAACTCTTACAAGTACCATAATGTAGGTCTCTCAAAGGGCTTTTTAAAATTGTCTACTAAGGCCCCTCCTAAGTCCAAGATAGCAAAAATCTATTATGACTTAATGTTCTAATATTGCATTAGCTACACCCCTAGAACTTCTATTTGGATGTACTTAGGATGACACATGTTGATGAGCCACATTCTTACAATCTAATTTCCTATAACATTAATTTTGTGTAGCTACATCAAATTTTAGGGAGATATAAGTGTACACACTTTGAGTTCATCTTGGATTCATTAAAAACCTTTTTGATATAATTTACAGAGCTACTTTAGTACTTTAACTTGTGGCAAGAGTTAAGGCCTTCCATGTAGGTGAACAATTCAATGAATTCCTGGTAGTAAAAACATAGGGATAAATTAACTAACATGTTGTATAAGTCATTAAAAATACTAACTAATTTCAAGGACCACTAGCTGTTACATTAAAAAGTAATTCAGTATTAATGAACAAACAATAATTATGATAACTCAGTGTGTCTCACAATGAGTCCCTTCCTATTATCTTCTAATCTGCTGGTATTGCTAACTTAATTAAGATCACTTCAAATAATGTCATTAGCTATGATCTTTATTAAAACATTAGTTGCTAGAAGTGATTTTAGATTAATATTTAATTCCCTGGTATTTCCAAGCAGTGGAGAATCACCTCCTATTGCTGGGCCATATAGAAGATATTTTAATGTCACTAGCTATTTCTGATGATGATTTTGTTAACGATTAGCTATTTTCTCTACTTCTGCAAGATAATGTTTTTCCACACAAACTGGAGCCATAATCAAATTGACATTAAAAATTATATTATTTTGGACAAAAAAGGTACTTTAAAAATAATAAGTAGCTAGTTTAGTATTTCATTTTTTTGTCCATGAATGTAAAAAAAACTTGAGTATGATGTAATGGTCCCCTTTTAGATCATAAATACAGTTTTTACACGTT
Organism: Diacarnus erythraeanus; assembly: GCA_964016965.1. Taxonomy (NCBI): domain Eukaryota; kingdom Metazoa; phylum Porifera; class Demospongiae; order Poecilosclerida; family Podospongiidae; genus Diacarnus; species Diacarnus erythraeanus. Next base: position 2,005,633 of record OZ024670.1, read on the forward strand.
TATTCTGCTGAAGGAAGTGAAAGTTTATGAACAATTAAACTACACCCACTAGTATTTTATGTAAGAACTGGTGAAAATGCTTAATCTAGTAACTTGATTCTATTAGCAATACTTCATTTAGCTAGCTAGTCTCTCAGATACAGTGTTTCTTATAGAAGTTATGAGCCTAGCTACATAATAATTATACTTCTGACAAAAAATAATCATAGTATGACACTTATGTGATCATGTCAAGAAGTTGGATTTGAAAAACTCTAGCTAGCTATACTGTTGATGAATCTGATGGTGTCATAGAAGTCTGTGCTATTGTTGTAATTAGCTCTCCACCAACTGTGGACCAGAATGTTACTGTATAGCACTTACTCCTTGAACCATTAACAAAACTGCTGCTTATTGTAGCTAACAATAATTTTTAATGTTTAGCTAGTTGCTGGATGCAATTTTTCTGGATTGACAATTGACATCTATTCTCTCTATTTCCCTGAAATTTCAGGTTCATTGATTGTAGGGCCATGAAGACAGTGTTTTGATGTCACTATTACTGATGATAATTTATTTGAGAATACCGAAGCATTTTATCTCTGCATGAAGATACCTTTTCCACTCAAGCTATCAAACTGAGATTTTAAATAACTTGTCCACATTTCAGAAATTCTGTTGATGACTGATTGGGGATGAGTAGGAAAAATAATTAATAATCTATTATAGTTCTTCTCTAATGTCTTATGAAAGTATACACATGCACAGTGGCGTAGCTACATAGGGGCATTTAGGGCACATGCCCTACCAAACTCTCTTAGTGCCCTACCACTATCTGCCATAATTTTTGCTGAATCTGGTAAAAGATTGATAGTCCTTAGTGAGCAGTTTAGTCCATAGGTCAGTGCCCTACTAGTGCCCTACCACGTTTAATCCTGGCTACGCCACTGCACATGCATATAAAACTAGCTATTAGCTAGCTAATAATTCAAATAGATTGGTAGTAGCTAGCTATCTGCTTACTTTTAAGAAGTGTTATTGCATAATTGCATGCTCCATAATAATACTGAGATAAATAATCAGTTGCTTATAGTCATTAATTCACTGATGAATAATAATAGTAGCTGCCTTGATAGCTAGCAGTGTCGTCACAACGACATCGAACTATTATCAAACTGTAAACTAACACCGATTCTTTGTCAGTCACCATTTTAACTTTCTCAACTAGCTGGCTAATTTAGCTGCTAATAATGTTAAAGTATTAAGGGAGGGGCTGGACTTACGTTGGGGGTGGGGTGTTATTACCGTCACTTCAAAAAATAAAGTTATCAGCTGATTATTATTGTACACGATAAGCATTCAGCAGCCATCAGAGAACCACCTTTCATTTAGAATATGCATATCTGATCAACAGAAGAAATTTAATCCATTTGTTTTACACTTCCTTGCGAGTGAAGGACAATAACAGTGTACATTTTAAATCTTCAATGATAGCTAGTAAGTGCAAGATTCTTCTTGTACTTACATATCGAAATAATGGCAAGTTGAACTCATTGCTGGTATTTGAGCATCACAGTTTGTCCTTCAAGCACTAGAGTTTATAATACATGCTTGAAATTTTATTACTGTATTCATTAAAAAATCTTCAAGAAACTTAGCTATTAGCTATCACTAGCGTCGTTTGAGGGGTGCAAATGGGTTCATTTGCACCCAGAACAACTTAACTTGCACCCATAACACTTACTTGCATCCCTGCAGAGTAGCTCAGTCTTTAGCTACCAGCTAAAAAGCATTATTTAACTCCAGGCCATAGAACTGTGGCTACACACTAAAACTTGCGGCTGCTGCAGCACAGCAGTCATTATGATCACACAAAGGTTCAAAGTTCACTGAGGTAATAAGTATTATTATTATTATAGAGATTAAGTAGATAATAAGAATAAGTATTATGCATGCAACTATAGCTTGCACCCAGTATCCAAAGTGGCTAGAGACACCACTGGCTATCACCATGTGTCTTTATGAGTGACAAAACATTATACTTTAGTGGACTCTATAAATTAATGATAACACCCTCCTTAGCCACATTTTTCCACATTAGGTAAAGGATCTTTAGCCTTTAGCCTACAGTAAGTGCCAGCAGGAAATAATATATTTTTTTTTAAATTCAAGAGACATAGTTATGTATGCATAAGCACTCAAATTATTTACCTGGATTAAATGTGCACTCTAAAATAATGTACTAGGTCACTTATGTCTAAACTCAACACATTGAACAGAATGCTAGCTATATAAAATCATTATACATGTTCATATTGTAATGTACATATAATAATACGTAGCTAGTTAAGACATTGCTATCAATACCTCTCTCTGGTTCTTATAAGTACTTCTGACTATGTAGCTAAATGACTTTATTCAGTACAGTGTCCTTTTGTAAGAAATACATAGCTGTTTCTACTAGCTAACTCTATTGTTGGTTTATAGGAAATAAAGGTCTCCTTTGCTGTGGACTATATATAATGATTTATGGGTTGGCACTCACTAAATAGCTATGATGTCATAAATATAGATAAAAATTGATGTGTATAAAATAATCATGGTTCAGTAATGCTATATAAAATATCCACATGAAAGTATAGCTATTGACAAATTTACTCTTTCATACACTCTCTTTACATCCTGACTGCTGATGGTGAGGTAATGGCACATAAGCAAGACATTGACTCAGAGCAAATTCCTCAACTTTACTCTGACTGTTAGCTGTGTCTGTGGTAGAGGGAGACATTATTTCACTGTATATTCCATCTGCTTTCTTAGTATTATCAATTTCTTCATAAGCACCACTCTGGTGAACAGTGTCATAAGTGTGGAGTTCAACTGATTCATTTCTATAATAAGTAAAATACTTCATTAATATTATACTATCTAAAGTTGTAGACTAAGTTCTATTGTATTCTTTTTGTAGTTATTTCTTACATACTTTTTAGTTTGATGCTTTATCAGGACAAATATGATCAGTAGGATGATGATAAAAATGAGAACTACGTAGTGCCACCACCAGTGCTACTACCATCACTACTATAAACACTATGGACATATCACCTCCATCTACTGTAATATTGCATTGTCATCATTATTATAATAATTTATACACAGTAGAATCAAGGTAGCTAATAAACTAATCCAATATAGCTACCCCCTACCACTTCAATGCTTGATATTTAACACATTTGTGTCAATGTCCTTATTTTTTAGTCACCCACATGCATCATTACCAACATTAAGACATTGTCTCTCTACGTATATACTACTGGAATAATTTGTAAGGTTAAGGTCACCTCACAGTTGTATATGGTATAGGCAGTGCTGATATTATCTATTTGTGTTGTTCTCCAGTATTACTAGAAATATTCAGCCACTGAATAGACTGCTTGAGCAAGTTATTTCATGTGATGTTAGTATGCTATGGTTTCCAATTTTCAGGATATTTACAAAGCATAAAGGTTATTGATATACACCAAATACCTGGGATTTTATTTTTTATTGATAGAATAATTACCATTGTGATAAACTGTCAGAGGATTACTGTAGGGTCCAGAGTAGACCTTGCCCAATTATGCTAGCATAATTTTTAGACTAATAGGTAACATTGAGCATTGCCAGACTAATAGGTAGTCTCGCGTGCGCCAGACTCTTACATTGAGAAAGAGTCTGGACAAGTTCCGTAGACTAGTCATCTTGTTGTGCACAGTCAGCAATTATTGACATCATACACAACTCTATGATGCGATATACGTCACGAATTTAGTAAAAGTCTGCGATTTACTTTTAGTGCGAGTACTCACATGCACTCGCACAGCTAAAAGTACACAAAAATAAACATTCAAAAACTGTGACGTATCATGACGTTTCGCGCATGCCCGCCACAAGATCATTGGCAAGTTGAAACAAAATTGTCTATGGAACTTGTCCAGACTCTTTCTCAATGTAAGAGTCTGGCACGCACGAGACTAACTAATAGGTAGCCTTTAAGTACAAATTATCCCAAAATTATAACAACTGACCTTTGCACTTAAGCACATGGTTGGCTACAATGGCTAATGTTATGTGGCTAGTATGGAAAGTAGTGAAGAAGCTGGTACACCTGTTCAAGATTCTGCTGCTGTCCCTACTGAGTCACTTTAAAGCAAGCTCAAGAGCCCTTGAATCAGGTGTCGGACTTAGCGAAGCATTTGCAGCAACCCCCCCACCAAAAGGAGCCAAGAGAGCTAAAGGGAGAAATGTTGCTGTTCAAAGTTGCTTGCTATTTTGATCCATGCAAAGTACTAGAGCTTAAATCAAACTGTTGTGACTTAGACTTTCTTCGTGCCTTACCTTGCTTGGATGAAGATTGTTTAAAATCTGAGCTGCCACAGTATATGGCTAAAGCTGCTGATGTAGACTCTACTATTTCCAAGATTGATTGGTGGAGTAATCATAAGAGTGAGCTACCGAACTGGTCTAAAGTGTCCAAGCTGTCACTATTATTCCAGTCATCTTTAGCAGCTGCTAAAGAATTTTTTCCTTATTACAAAACTCCTTCAATGATACTCTTCCTTGGAAGACTACATTGAAGCCTCCATTATGTTACAAATAATAAAATACACAGTTTATTTTGGTCATTTTGGGGTATTTGTAGGTGCGATTCTTCAGACTAATAGGTGCTAGTTTTTAGACTAATAGGTGGAAAACATGAGACTTGGAGCCTAGACTAATAGGCATTTTTTAAAGCATAATTGGGCAAGGCCTAGTCCAGAGCCATTTACATTAACAGTTGCCACTTCAAAATCATAGTTAAGAGTGAACCAGCACTAGGAACTGTGGGAGTGGATAGCTATTTATTAGGTCATTTATCATGTGATGGTTACCTGCAGTGGCTGTGTTGGCTGTTATTGTTGCCATAATTTGATGCTGCTCCATTGATGTTTCTCACAGTGATGGTATAGGCACTGTCCTTATTCAAATTCATCAGAATAATATGTGACCTTGATGTACTTGTGTCATGGCAAGATCTGCAGAAACTGAACACCTCCAGACAGTGTAACTGTATGTGACTTCATATCTATCAATGTTGGTAGTTGTAGTCTCTGTCCAAGTGATCGTGATAGATGTGAAAGTACACAACATGGTGGCCCTTAGGTTACTTGGAGGATTAGCCACTGCGTCTATAATAATGTGTACAGCTGCAGTAAAAGTAGCTGTTACTGTTAGCTAGCTATTTAGGCAAAATGGGCATGGCCACAGCCAAAATTCACTACTTATTGGTAGATGACTCATTGATGTGTAACTTAGCTAGCATTAAGTGCCTTAGTTCTGTGTATTATGCATAATGTAGCTATATTCTACAGCATGTTAATCACACAAATAGTCTTCCATCACCGTACTAAGTACGTATGTAGCTAATAAGACATAGAATATAAATCGAACTGTGCAGGGTTCTGGAGGGACAGGGAAAACCCTCCCACCATCAAACTTTCTACATGGAATTATACTACAGTTGTCCTCATCACTTTTCTATGTATTTCACAGGATATCACTCCTATTAATTATTATCAGGCATGCATGTTGTACTAATAAAAATGCATGAATATAGATTTCAAAACTATTTTACAGGCTACCTAGCTGCATATAGTTCCCCCCCTCCACCACCACCACCACCAATAACAATTCTATAGATAGAACCCTGCTGAGTTATTTATGACTGACTCACTTGTAACAGTTAATGCTTACAACTCTACTTGTGTTCATATAACAAACTGTTACTTAGCAATTGTATTGTCCAGAGTCAGTACCAGCAGAGGAGAGGCGTATGTGGATGAATTATTACTAGGCATTACGTATACTGCTGCTGTTCCTAGGCCACTTGTAGGTATATGCCATGTCCCTGGTTCAACAGTATAGCAAAATTATTGACTTCTTGCTCCTTTCAAATTTATATCCAACAAACCCATCATCACTATAGCTAAATAGCTACATCTTACCATAATAAAATTATCATCATAATAATATTATACAAAATCCAAGTCCTTACAATAATGTGACCACCCACTACCTCTAATTATTATTTCATCTCTAATGCTAACCAACCAACACACAAAACTAATGCCATAATAAATTATAGATGAGATTTGAACTGCCTACCTGCAACCAGTCTTATTCCCGCTGCTTGGTTCACTGATCCACCTGTTTCAGGTACCACACAGGTGTACTCTCAGTTGGTGATGTCTGACTACTTGTCATGAAGTTCAATCAAACTTGATGAGCTAGTATCATCCATATTACTTGCGACCATGCTCCCATTGAGTAAGAACCACTTTCCTATGCCCCGGCCCCCTTCATGAGTGTTGACATTAGTAATGACACACACAAGAGAATCTCCAGGACCTCTCTCTATCACCATCATGCAATCTAATATCAGTGATGAGTCCAATCACCAGGTTCATATCTGTTGCCTCTCCATGTGAAATAGCTAGAGTAGTTCTGTTTGTGTTGCTATAAAAACAAATTTACTAACATGTAAAGAAAACAAACAACACAATACTATAATGCTATTATGTTGATACTGTGACTGTTAATGAAGTGTAGTAGTGGTAGAATTACTGAAAGTTTAGCTAGCTAAAATAACTGTTGTATTTAACAGATGGAGGCATTTATAGCTTATAGCTACTGAGTATTAGTCAGAGGTACCAGCTGGCAGCTTCATTTTATAAGTGCTAGAACTATCTATCCTTACTCAAAAATTAATCATGGCTAAGTGCATTGTTTTTCTGGTGCCAATTTTGCTGCTGGTTACTGTTGCTAATGCTCGTCCTGATCCTTATCAGAGTATGGAAGAGTTATTCAAGCAAAGTTCATCAGGTGAGACTCATTGTAATTATGTGTCCTTTTAGACTGTTGGTCCAATAATTAGCTCCTGACCTTACTTGAACAGACAGAACATGTTGAAAATAGCTTATTATCACTGAGGACTGGAGTGAGAATAATTATCAGCTGTTCTGAGGAAGTGTACATATTTATTGTAATTAGCTATATTATGTTGATTCTCTGGCATGATATAAGATCATGAAATTTCCCAATGTTATAGATGGCAGTAAGTGATTGAAAATATACCTCTGATTATGACTGCAAATATAAATTAATTTTCTTTGTGTAGGAAGGTGTGCTGCTGCTGGACACAGAAATGGATGCTGTCAAGGAAACATACATCGATGTTCTGTTATGCATGATGAAGGCATATGCTACTGCGATGAGAATTGCCATAGAAGAGATGAATGTTGTTCAGATATATTTGAAATAAAATGCTATGGTAAATATCTTAGCTACTATTCCAGTAATAAATTGCAATGTATACCTGCCATTTTTAAATATCAAAATGTACAGCAACTACATGTTATGCTGCTGGCTTAGATCCAGGATGTTGTAGAAGGAACTGCAGGACAAGTGTAGGATGCTATTGTGATAGAAAATGCCATTGGCCTAAGTATGATGATTGCTGTCCAGATGTGCAAGAACGGCAATGTCCTCTACAAGGTTAATGACTGCACTAACTAGCTACATTCTGTGATATTATCTTTGATTTTTTAGACACACTTTCTCGATTACAAGACAAACCACTATCTCGTAATCAGGTGAGCATTCTTTTGAATCTTCTATAGTTATTTCACTTCATGATAGTTGCAGGAGTTAGACTATCAGAGCAGGCAGAGAGATGAAGGGTCAATGAGAGAGAGGTTCATTGCATCTCTTATGAGGGCAAGATCATAGTAATGTAAAATGGTTTATCTCATACCTGATGGCAGAACAATAGAACTTTAGTTAACATTAATGTACACTGTATTTAGAGCAGGAAATATTTTGTTGGTGAACTTTTGCATAATAGCTAATAATTAGTCCTGACAGTTGAATTAGTGAGGTACAGTGAACACAGTGAGACCTCCTCCAGATCTTTCACAACTGGAGTAAGTAAATATAGTTAGCTTTATTGGTGGTTCACAGACCAAGCTGTTTCCATTTTTGGTAAAAAAAAGTACCACGAGTAGTGGCCAGTTTTCTTCTCTTATCTTCCAATCATGATTCCATTCATCCAATGTCCAATGTGTTGCCATTTAACCTCTCACATTGAGAAGGTGGTGTATGACTGCATACATTCTTAGTACATACTACAACTGTTGAAAGAAAAAACAGTATACAACTTCAGCCAGGGGCAGATCCAGGGGGGTCCAGGGGGTTTGGACCCCCCTCCCCCCTTTTTGTCAAACATGTTTGTAGCTAAGTAAGTGCACATTGCACAATCCATGTCCCAGTCATCAACCACATTACTTAACACTTAGCTAGTGTTATAGTAATGTGGTTGATGACTGGGGACATGGATTGTGCACAGTGTTAATTCCCTCACCATGTGACATAGCTGGCAGCTGTATTTTTTAGCAGAGCTAGAAGCTCCTTGAAGATAACCTCCTTTAAAAGGTATGTTGTCTATGGCCACTACTCTGGTTACCATGATTCAGTGAAGTCTCTCTAAAGTTATTAGCTACTAGGTTACTACTAGGAACTCTAAAGTTATTACTATGAAGTCTCTCTAAAGTTATTAGCTACTAGGTTTATTTCTCAACATTCAAGAAGTTTTTGAGACTTAAATGGTGCATGCACACTTTGCTGTTATGTATTATTATTCTTGCTTATAATAAAAACTTAAAGTCCATGTTTCATTGCCTTTTATGGCATTAGCCTATAGCAAGGCTGCAAGGCTTAAAATTTTTGCTTCTGTGACACATCCCCCTCCTGCACTCTCCTCCTTACTGCAGCCTAATGGCTGTGTGGTTGTCATTTACCTACCTGGATCCCCCCTTTTCAAAATAGCTGGATCTGCCCCTCTTCAGCTATTATTGAGCTAGGTCCAGGAAAGATAGAAATTCCGCAAAACTGTAATCCCTTGTTGATTAACCGAGTTGGGCCTTAGAACAGTGGAGCATTGAAAGGTAAGTGTACTATAGCAGCTGGAAAATAAACATAGCAGCTTACACCTATCAATACATTGTCATTGTGTTATGTTAATCTTGGCAACTGACAAGTTACACTGAATATGAACCTAGCTATATAGCTATATACAGTAGCTACTTATAGTGTAATAAGAGAAAATTATTATAATATTTTCATAAGGAAACATACGTAACTGCCACAATTTTCACTGAGGACTACTAGAAACTCATTCAACTTCATGTACCATAATGTAGGAGGTTTCTAATAGTCTATGCAGTCCTATGACCTCCTAAAATTTAGGCATGTATGTGTACACATCAGAGTATGTACACATTTCAATTGGATAATTATAATCATGATTATTTTTGGGTGTGGGGATCTAAATATACCATTAAAAACTTTTTGAAATAATTATTATATTAGTATTTTTACCAAGTTTCTTGTGGCCAGAGTTAAAGCCTTTCATGAAGGTGAACAATTAATTTCCTGCAGGTAAAATCATGCCTTTTAATATAAGGGATGAATTGATTGTAAATAATCACATAGGTAATAATAATATTATTAGCTAATGATTTCAAGGACCACTATTAATTATTTAATAATAATAATAATTATTATTATTACATTAGCTATGTATTGTGTGAAATAAACAAAGATTCCACAAATTAATCTCAAAATTTACAAATCATTGCCAATTCCTTCCTCTGCTGGTATCATTAGTGTAGTTAATTGAAAGCAAGAGAATAGTTGTTTTAAGCTTGTTTACAGAAATGCACCATTTTGGTGAGGTACAATTTTATACCAAGTGCACTACAATTTACAGGTCTATTTTGTCTTTTCAGTTTGAAGCTAAAGTTTGGTTCAGTGTAACAGTATTATAGTTTGGTCTAAAAAGTGCATTAGAAACGGAGATGCTGTCTGCAGGGACACATTTTGTGTGAGTAAATAAATATTGTGTACTTGGTGTGACTACCAGGGTTTTGTGCTGTTATCACTGGTCTGATGTCATGGAATTGAGTAGCTCTTTCAGTATTCAGTATACCAGTACATTTAACACACTGTATATATATCTGTTGCTCACAGTAGTATTGTAGCTAGCAGGACAGTACGTGATTGACACAGTAAAGAAAATTTCACAATTTGTTTTGATCCTGTGGAAACTACATGTAGTAGCTATAATGAACCCTACTGAAAACAACACAGACACCTGTCAAAAGTGCTAAGATTATATTTATTTTGTTCCATGTGGCAACTAATGTGTGTGGAACAGCAGATAAACAGTCCCACCTTTACCATAATCTACCTACAGGGAGGAGACTTGGTCCCCATCCCACTACCCTTCATCCACCACCTCAGCCTATGATACAAAACACAGTTAACTCCAATCGAGAAAAAGATTTTTCTTGAAAATTCCTAGCTACAGGAAGGTAGAATTGGAGACCATAAGTATTTTCATCAATGCTGTGTCACAATAGGTATTATACAACTATAGTAGCTAGCTAATAATAATTATAACAACTACCTAGTTCAGCTGGAATGATGATTTGTATGTAATAGGTAAAGCATTTTATCAGCTAATTTAAACTTGGGCACTTTACATAACAATACGTAGCTATTCTGTTATATGTAGATACATCTGTTAATGTCATGGGTGCATATAGGATATGAAATATGAAACAGTGGGTGAGAGGACCAAAATCATTATCATAATACAGTCAAAAAATGATCCTCCCTGACTGACCAAGTATTAACCCCCCACCATCTGAGAAATGTTAAATTTGAAGGTATGAAGAACGATGCTAGCTAATTTCCCTCTATAAGTACTAAAGCACACTTATACAACTGGTTATTATACATAAGGGGGAACAGGTGTAATTACTTGCATATCAAACAAATGTTTAATACACAACACAAAAATATATAGAATATGTCCAAAAAAGGAGTTTGTAATAGAGTACAATTTGTAGTCTTTCTTACTACCTAAAATAAGAAGAAAAGACATAACAGTAATAGATATCACACAATAGCTACTACAAATTACAGTTACCTTAAGTCATCAAGTTCAGAGATGATGTTGGAGGCATCAGGTCGGTCTTCTTTGTCATAGCTCAAACACCTTCTAATAAGATTAAGCAGTGGTTGGTGGCGTATAGTGTTCATCAACTGATGCCTCTCATCAGTGGGAGGCAGCACACCTGTCAGCATCTCTATAAGGAGGACACCAAAGCTGAAGATGTCCATCTTGGGTGACTGCTGTTGAATGTCGTTGGCTTCAGGTGCAGAATAGATGGGGTTACCAGGATTAGAAGTGTGTAGGAGATGTTGAAGATTAACTGAACCATAATCTGAGACTTTTGCTTTTAAACAACTACTAGGAAGTGGTTCGAGGAGAACATTGGCACTACTGATGTCGCGATGTATAAAGGAGTATGGTTGCATGAGGTGGAGGTAATTGAGAGCTCTTGCCACATCCCGGCTTATGGAGATGACTTGACTAAGTTGCAAACAATACTCTCTTTCCAGCTCTCGCCTCAGACTGGTGGGCATTAGCTCTGTAAGAATAACCATCTCTCCCTCTGACGTGGCCCCAATGAACTGAACTAAATTGGGATGACGTATCCTGGCAGCTATGTTCATCTCACGTCTAAATAGCTGAATATTGTGTGGTGAGATGATCAGTTGGTAGATGGATTTTGCAGCCACACGTACTCCTCTGAACATTGCAACATTGACTGCGGCCCAACTTCCTTTTCCAAGCTCTGGGCCTGTCAAATTGATCTCTTCCCTTTTAACCACCCACTGGGTCTCTGGATGATGGAGTTGACAATCAGATTGCCAATGTCTTCTCTCTTCTTCCTTCCTTCTCTCCATCTATAGTATTAAAGTTGAAATTATATGTTATACAGTAATAGATTCTTATTAATAGCTAACATAAACAATTTCATCACACTTACTTCCAATGCATGCTCAGCTTCTTCTAATCTCCCTTCTGCCAACTTTGCCCTCTCATCAGATGTTTGAGCTCTCCTTTCAGCTTCTTCTAGTCTCCTCTCTGACAACCTTGCCTTCTCATCAGATGTTTGAGCTCTCCTTTCAGCTTCTTCTAGTCTCTCCTCTGCCAACCTAGCTCTCTCATCAGATGATTGAGCTCTTTTTTCAGCTTCTTTTAGTCTCAACTTTGCCCTTTCTACAGATGTTTGAGCTCTTCTTTCAGCTTCTACTAGTCTCCCCTCTGCCAACAAGGTCCTATTGTCAGCCTTTCTTTCTCTCTGTTCGCTTCCTGCTAGTCTCCTTTCTGCTAATAGTGCTCTTTTGTCTGATTCTTCAGCTCTCCTCTTGACATCTCGGACACTTTCTTCCATTTCTCTCACAAGTTTTCTCTCCCTTTCATTGGGTTCTTGAGGTGTGTCTGCTGAGCTAAGAAGGATTTTGCTCTTTTTACTGATCCTCTCTTCTGTCCCTAGCTGGCTGCTGTCTGTTACATCTGTCAGTACCCATTGTTTAGTAGCAGTTGTGCACTCTGTAAAATATAGATAGTCACATTTCAATAAATCATTATGTGTTATGTAGTGGACTCCTGGATTCCTGATAATGACATAACCATAATTATAACATAACTAATTTATAAGGCCATTAACTCTGATAACTAACACTGAAATAATGCTGTGAATGGTATGCATAAAGTATGTACTACTACTCTATTTTAGACCTTGTACTTATGGCTTAAAAAGAAAATAAAAAGAATAAAATGAAGTTATTTTTAACCTTATAAAGGGCTATAATATAGTCACACACTTGATTTAAATGACAAATTTTAGCTTTTAAAGAGCTTTCTAATTGGTCTTCCATAAGTTCAAAAATGATCAACATAGCATTTCAAAGTGATTTCAAGGCCCAACTCCTTCTTTAATAATATTATGTGTGCATCACATCCCTAGGTGACACCTACACCTCTACCAAACTACTCAATACACAGCTAAACATGACATGTATTAGGGGGTGGAGCTTACACACTTAAAAGTTAAAGCTTGTTTTTTTTTGTGATAGGGAGGGGGGAAGGTCTATCATGGATATTTTTTTTTATTTAGGGGGGACTTGAAAAGGAAGACCTCTTTTTAATATTTGAGAAAACTAGACTTTGGTCATAATATACGATTCATGGAGATTACTTATGTTGTTAATGATTCAAGGGGAGACAATGCCTTCCTTAGAAGCTCTCATAGAGTACATACACACACATTAGTCACAGGAGACATAATATGATAACTAAATGATATACAGTGATTAAAAAAAGTGTCCTGATTAGAGGGATAGCCTCATTATGTCAATATGCTATCTGTTATTTGGGACATATCCAAGTGTCCTAAATATAGAGGTGACATCATTTCAGGGATTTAAATAGAGGGTTCACTGTATCATGATACAATTATGATTACTAACAAGGTGTATTATGATATTATTACATTTGATGGATGTTTGAATAATTCATAATTATTCTTTATATAATAATAATAATATTATTATTATGCATGGGTATATGTTTAGATATGCTTGTATAACTGATAGCTAATAGGAAGAGGACCACTTCCTCATATCAGAAGGAAGTGCACTCCACCCTCATTTCCTGGACTCTATTTTCTGGTCATTATAATACCCATCCATATTATATTCTCATCACTACTTTACTGGTTCAGATATAGTGTTGTAATAACATATCACACTCACCAAATCTCAACAAGGTGGTGTGAGCCATACAGGTGACTACATTATCTGAACTATTGCCTCCAAATATGACAACTTCTGTCAGTCCTGAATTATGACTGAATGAAACAGCACTGTGACGATATCTTTTAAGTAGTTTCTTTTGACCTTCTTGTAGAAGCATCTAATAAACAAACAATAGAACTCTATTAAATCAAGTTACTTAGCTATATCTAACCTCATTAGTGCACACTCTCAGGGACCAATCCCAAAATTGGTCACACCAAACACTCCCTAAGAGAAGGTGGTTAAAGACAAAAGCTATTATAATGGGTGGTTCAAAAAGCATGTAGATCTATAGCTGTTTGTACTACATGGTGGGCATTTTAAGGCACTCTGGGCCACATCCAGCTGGGTTGTCCCCGCTAGCCCATGGGGACAGCCCACCTAAGGTAGACCATAAATCAAAACATAGGCCTCTATTATTTTTTGCTGTCTGTCCATGCTAGATGTTTGTGTGGCTTTATTTTGAAAAGATTGCTGTTTTTTTTTATTAATGTAGTGACACATACACTATGGTAGCGACACACAATATTGTGTGTGGGAACTTATAATCTTCCTAAGGGGATTCTTCTAAACACACACATTACTTTGTTTAGTTTTTTGGTTGCTTGAGTGTCGTATGCAACAAAATTAATTTGACCAGAATTGAAGGGGTGAGGTTATATTAAACTGATTTCTTATTACTACTAATAATATAATTATAGGAGACTAGGACTCTATTATTATAATATTAATAAATAGTTTATGATTGCTCTCACCTCCCTCCACCTCCCAGACTCCAAATCCAGCATCCAAACATCACTTAGGACCATATTTTTATCATTCCATCCACCAAACACTAGAAATTGAGGGTCATCTCCACCATAGTTCAAACACACAGCTGCATGGCAATTTCTAGCTACAGGGCAGGGACCTCCATCATCATTCACCAGCTTACTCCAGTTCTATTATTATAAAAATTAGATGTTACAATAATAGAATGAGTAGTAACTAGTGACATCATGTCGGCTTCCTGGACTCTACCTCAGAATTTACATTACACATATAAACAAGCCAAGCATAGTTTATTGAACAGTGGAGATTATTGCACCCAAATTCTATGATGTGTGAACTATATACTGAGGACAGTATAGTTTTACTTACACATTGAATTTCTACATGAGCTATTTACATAATCATGTACTCCTTGGATTATGTTTTTAACTAGCCTAGTTAAACTGAACACACTCAAACCTGCTAACATTTATGGCAATATTATACAACTGTGAAACTAATATTTACCTTTTGAACAGACTAATATAGACAGCTTGTTATATTCATTGACCTCTTTTAGATGTCACAAGCAATATCTCATAGATATATAATAATATTATTGTACATGTACTTGCCATTATCTTTAAATCGAGAATATATACGTCATTAGTACACTTTAATTTATCATCAGACTGGACTCCCCCAAATAACACTGCATGGTGGTCATCAATCATGGTGAATGAGAAATCACTGCACGGAGGAGGCCTTGTCCCACTCACATTAGGAGAGGACCATGTACCTAAAGAACAATATTAGTCATCTTTATAGAGAGTGGAATGCTAACTATAAACACAACTTCTCTAGTGGTCATGAAGTATAATGGATGTGCATCACTGAGCATTGTCTTGGTATTTAAATTACAACCTTATTTTATAACTAGCCTTATACCAACAACTACTCTAACATTAAGGGTAACCGACATGGAAAAAAATTTTTTTTGCATTTTGCATTTTTCAGTACTCCTATATCCATAGACATGTGTGGCAAAAGATTAAAACTTCTGGTCAAGTATGCTCTGAATTATGGCTAGCCAAAATATGAGTTTTTACAATACATCCTGTTTTGGGCGAGGCCTATTGATGACGTAACAATGTGAACGATGCACTTGGCTTCCATTGCAATAGTGTAGTTTTAGGCCAGCTGAAAGTAAACTGTTGCTAGGGTGAAGTATGTCTGGGAGTGAACAGAGCAGCCAAGAAGGGTTTGATTTTGAGTCAGCAATTTCCTCTGGAGTGTTAGTGAAGGCTCTAGTGATGGTTCATTCATGCCAATGGTATATAGTTTGAACCAAGTGTGACTGATTCAGGAAGCTCCTCAGAGACTTCCAGTGATGAATCTGAATTCAGACTTTCCAATACTTCATGGTAAGATGCTCAATTCTAATCATGGCTACATGTACATGTACCTACTATTGGATGTTAACTGAAACTCCACCCATCAATCTCATGTAAATTTTGGAAAATAGTTATCAATCTCATCCAAAATCTGGAAAAAAGTTACTTGTGCGTGAACATTGATAGCGAACTCCCAAGGATATGAGAACTCAAATAGAATGTAATATATTATTATGACACTATAATTAGGTTTGGCATTAATACAATGAATCATTTCCCTCCTCACCTTCATTGAGATCAAAGACATGAAGTTCATTAGTCCAACCATCCTTGTAAGTTGCACCTGGTTGAGTGTGACCAGTGGGTGAATCACCAACATACCCACCAAATAGCACAATTTTGGCTTGATAGAAAACCATCCTACATCCAGTCTTCTTCATTGGACCACCATTGGTATGTGGTGAGAGCTGTTTCCAACTGTAACTCCTTGTATCTAGGCAATTAAGGGTACCTTGTCTGGCTAATCCATTCCATCCACCATATGTATATATATATTGTCCTGAACTTGCACAGGAACCCGAATACAGCCCAGGAGGTGGAGATTCTTTAGTGACTATCTTGTCCCAAGACTCCAGGTAAATGTTAAATATCTCAACACTAGATTCTAGTTCAGCCTTTCTCTTACGAAAGTCTTCAGTTCTACCTCCCCATACAAAGAGTCGTTCCTCCGCTAGAGCAGCAAAGTGGTTCACTCGAGGTAACGGTTCATAGGATGAGATAGCCATCACATCAGGGCGCCACCAGTGCGGCCCGCCCACCGCCGCCCTTTAAAATCAATCACGTGACGGTGATGACGCGGATCGATGATGATCGATAATAGAGGGGGTGTGTTTACGTCATCAAATCTTAGCAACAGTTGCTAACCGCCATGTTGAGAGGCACGCATAGCAACAAATCAGCTGTTAATCGTGGTTGGGCTTAGTTGTTTACGGGTGATGTGGCGCCCGATATCTGAGCACTTCATTGGTATTTCTGGTGAAACTAAGGATAGGTACACTGCTAAGGTCTCTGCAGTTGGCCTGAAGAATGACCCATATGCAATTCCAAATGAGTTGTGGGTGGATGAGCCAGATAAAGTTCCAAATGTTTCACGGAGCGATGTTTATTTACACGATTGCAACTCCTAGTGAGTGCACCAAGGAGGAGATTAAGGTAAGCCTATAATAATCTATCATGCTAAGCTGCATGCATAGTGCTATTCATCATGCAGAGTTGGAAGGGAATGGGATAGTTTTGTAAACTGGTTGGTTTCCTCAGATCATGCTGCTTTAAACATCCTGATGGTGATAGCTGGCTTGTGATGGGAAAGGTATAATTATGTCTATTAAATTTAAATTGTTTACATAAACTACAACAAATGAAGGTGGAACACTCCCTGAGGATGAGCGGGACTCCACTGGTTTCATGGGTTGTATGTCAAGGAATTGATTTACTTATTTAGAGGAATTGTTCTCATATATAATAGTTTGGTTATAATGTGTTATATTTTAGTAGAGACATGACAGATCAAGCATAATAATGAACCTCACCAACAACATAAATTGTCTGTATACATGCTCTTAAATCAGATGGCTGCTCAATGAATACTTCAGTGCAATCTATAATCGCACAGCAAGACTTGAAAAAGTGCCTAAAACTGTCTTCCGTAATGTTTCTCTGTCTGGGCATTTTGGGTAAAGATAGAGATATGAGAGTCATTAAAGCACTAAAAATAGTCCAGTTTGGTAAACCTTTATCATTGTCCTTGAAACATTCAGGTGTTATAATAGCTACTTTTTTCATTTTAAAGTTCAATCATTTCCGACCTTAAAGAAGAATTATCTTAAAATCTTCCAGAAATTTTGAAATCTCTTTCATATACTCTCCTGTTACTTCAGTCTGACAAGATTCATCGGTAAGACATGGTTGATTAGGTGCCAAAGGGAGACTAGGTGAAGGGGGAGGGAGATTGGGTGAAGGGGGAGGGGCACTAGGTGAAGGAAATAAAATGAATAGAACATACTTTGCACCAGAACCAGGATTCCAGTAAGCTTTTCTGTTGATAACCTTTATCTATGAAGAACGGCATTCTGAGGAGAGTTCTTGTGCTGTTGCTCCATGTTGCTTAATGACCTAATTACCAGGATGGACCTGACACCCAGCTACGGTAGGCTAGTTACAGTTGTAATGATTATAGCAACCATTATATTTAATCTTGCACTCTCTACCACCTCTCTTTCTAGCTGTATTCATCACTTACCTTGGGTATTAAGAAAAAAGAGAAGGCCTTGTCCTTGCCCTGTCTGTTGGAGCACCCTACATACTATTTGTATGCACAACCATAATTATAGCAACGCATTTGCCTCTCAAAAGATGGCCGATGTGCATTACGTCACACATTAACGACGTCAAACGCACCCCCTCTATAGTAGTAATGATGATGATGATGATGACAACAACAACAACAACAACAACAACAACAACAACAAATTATTATTATTAATTTTATTAAGTATGATAATTAGCAAAAAATTATAATAAGTGAAACAACATGAAATTATCTTATATAAAATATTGGTCTTTGTGTTAAAGCATGTTAGCCCACTTAACTAATTGAACTGTGTTATAGAATAATGATAGACTGATAGCTAACTATACCTCATAGTTGTTGCTAAAATTAATAGATAGTGTAGCTAAATTTTCTTTATTGCTGGCTATAGCTAATATTGTGAAATTTCCTATATATGTAAAGAGTGTCATAGATATTTACACTATGTGTTAACTGCTCTAGTGTGACATTAGTGATGTTTAAAATACATTGAGGGGGTGACTGATCAAAATAACTATTGTAAAATAACTTATAGTCTATTGAGTGGCAGATTATTTTGACATGCAGAAGGAGTAGGTTTGACTCTATCTCTAGAACAATCTCTGCTACCTTATAGCTGCTTTGATGGAGTAATAATCATGAATTATATACTAGATTGTCTCATAAATTTGTGTCTCTGTCATGAGGCTGGTTGGAGTTGAGGTTTGGTGTAATGGCTGCAATAATGAAGATTAATATGCTTGTGAGGATCCTGAAGTATATATTAATAAACCACTAGCTCAGTAACTTAATTAGATTCATTGCCAGAGTAAAACATAAGGCTGTACTGTATCTAGCCCTAGCCCTAAACCTAGCTTATAGCAATAGTACAATTGACATGAATGTGGAAAAGGAGCCTAAATTTAGCTAACTAGAATAGTGGAACTGACTATAAGTAGCTAGAAAAGAATCACTCACAGAATCACTCACAAAATCACTCACAAGAGGAGAGGGAGGCAGAACTATTATTGGTTACAAACAGTCCAAGATCATGTGGTGCCCAGTAGATATAATACACACCTCCTCCCTCCCTCCCTCCTCCCCTTCCCCACCCACTAACCAGAGAATCCTATTTAACACAAAATAATAAAAATTAATAATCATTTTTTGTATAATTATAATAATAATGTTGTCACAGTCTGTACATAGCAGCCTAGCCAGCCAACAGCTTTGCTAGCTAATTTGGGCATGGAGTTATCTGTGGCTTGCAGAATACACTGTAAGGAAGGTAAGTATTCTTGTGTACCATGTCAAGGAACTGTGAATCAGACCCAGGAGGAAGAATTGGTGATCGAGTCATGATCATCGAACCTTCAAAGCTCCATTGCAGTACGTTACCACAATAGTATACAAGTACTGAAGAATTGTCTGCTGTTCCGTCTAAGGTAAACCAGCGGATATGGAAAGGAAATCCGTAAAAGTAATAATCAATGTCTATGACTTCTCCAGGATCTGTATTTTCAAGACTGACATATATAGTACCGTTAACAAGAACAAAAGAATCATTGGTGGTTAATGCTTCAAAAGTAGGTCTGTAAAAGAACTGGTTATCCTCAAACTCTACTGCATCAAAGGTGTGCTGGCATGCAGTACAATCATAAGTGGGGTGGTATCCTCTGACGATCCACCATCCACCCTTGAGGTCACTCACTTGAAACCTTCTTGTTAAGGCCAAGTACTTACAGTTGCTATAAATTGGAGGCAAGTTGATGCATTTATTATCAGTTAGGCATCTGGAGAGCCCTACAAAGAATTCATCAGCATAACTGAAGATACACGTTTGAGCACAGGATTGAGTCTGTGACTTCAGTAGGGTGGTATCCTTCTCAAATCCATCCAAACATTTAGTCAGGCAAGTTAACAGTTGGCTGCATTTAGGATAAATGCTACATGTATAATAAGCTGAGGCACAGTTTTCATTCAGGCATGTCAAGTTTACAGGTCCATCTTCAGGTAGCATGAAACTAGACTGCTGAGATATACTCGGTGAGAACAATGTCACAATTGGTAGAAGTAACACAGAGAAAATTGTCAGATACCTCATTCTATAGCTTATTAATAGAACACAGCTGGCTGTAGCTATATAGCTAACTTACTAAACACTTTAAGACAGTTCTTAGGGGTGTAACTTGTGACAAAGCTATTATCCGACCATTATTTGATTCATGCTGTAGACAAAACTCTTATCATCTGTAACACTCACTGACCAATCAGCTGCCTAACAGAACCTATTAATAACATTATAATAAATTATTATTATGAATTAGGACTAGCCTATCAAAACTTTGATAGTTTAAGTTTGAACGAGATCATTATACTGAGGATTCTTGGTAATGTAATGTTGGATGTAAGTGCAGGTCGGCCTCACTTTCAGATTCTTTGTTTGTGCATAATTCAGTGCATGCTGCATTAAAACAAGAACATCAGTTAATGAATTGGTTATTTGGATGCTATCATTATGTATTTTGGAAATACATGATTGGCTAATTGTCGTGTGTGGAAATACTCTTTCCACACACGACGAGCAGTCACATGACCTCCTAAATCTACAGTGGTGAAGTTGATCCCACCTATAGAGAGCTCTTGTGTAATGAACAGCCAATGTTAAGACATACTTAAACATGGTAACTAAACAGTTCTCTGAGACCTAGTGCTTACCTCTCTAGTAAATGTTAAGGGCCCTGTTGGTTCACTTGCCAGGTTAACCTATCAATACATTAGTCCATAGTACTCTATCTAACCTCTCAGATTATGAAAACCTCCTCCTCATACTGTACACTATCTATTAATAAGGAGGGAAGAGGAGTGTTCTGATTTCAGGGAGTTAGAATCACTGCATACAGAGGTATTTTGTTGTAATAGGGAGGTTCTACTGTATAGAGAGGTGTTCTTATTTCATGGGGTTGAATAGTTCCACAGTATACAGAGGGTGTCCTCATTTCAGGAGGTTGTAATAGAAGAGTTTCACTGTACTTACTGGGATAGAGTGTTGGAACATGCTGTCCCATTCTGTCATCTCTAAGCATATGTAAGAGTATAGTTTTTCCGGCATTATCTAACCCTAAGAACACCAGCTTCCCACTCTTCTTCCATAAACCTACACAACATCAGATATAAAAGTAGTCACTGATAAGGTATACTGAAATACCAGCAAAGGTATACTGAAATATCAACAAGGGTATACTGAAATATCAGCAAGGGTTTACTGAAATACCAGCAATGATTATTTACCAGTTATGCAGAGAAGCAAATGATACAAACATGTCAGCTGTTAGCCTCATTGCTGCTCTAAACACAGAACAGCTGTCATGCATCATGGTGATGACACTAGACTCCAGACTCCAGAGCTAATCCACCCCTCTAGATGCATGAAAACTGTTATGTAATTTAACTGTACTCTCATCACATAGCTAAGAGTAACCACAACCATGTAAACATTATCAGTCATCTGGTTAAGATATTAACCACAGAGAGCATACATGAAAAATCAACTTATTATATTATAACAGTGTATATCATGACCTGTATTGTATAGTGTGATCTAAAATAGTGTATATTGTTAGCTAAAACAGTCTATATCATGACTTATATTGTATAGTGTGACCTAAAAATTAGTAACTGTATATTATTACCTAAACAGTGATGACCTATAACAACAAACAGTGTATAGTGTAATTAATGGCCAATTCTAACTTACATGTGATGCAACAGGTGATGAAAACATCTCAGGTGAAGTCAGGGATGTAGCACACTCTAAGATTTCACCATCCCTTTTTCCCATTGGGTTTAGAGTAGCCAACATTCCAGCAATGATAGTGACTCCAGCCTGGATGAGCCATTTCCAGCAATGCCTCATACTCCAGCATACGGAATAATTATCATAAATGCCCACTGAAAAGCTCAACTTTCTTTGTAGGGAAAGAATGGGGAGAGTCCATAGCATTAGGGTTTATAGTGGCAGGAGAATCTGTGGCCACAAAAGGTTGTGGTGTCAGTGGCATCAGGAGGGGTTGTAGCATCAGCAGGGTTAGTGGTACTAGTATTGCCTGAAGGTGTACTGCTGCTAGAGGGTGGAGTGTCTCCCCAGATGAATCAGCATAAACAGGGTCAAAGGTAAAAATTGCATTTTGATAGAAGGGATGCACACCACACTTCTTGAAGCCAGCCATAACATTGGATGGTGTCAGTGCTGGAATCAGAGAACACCTAAAATAATAAAACTATATACATAATAATACACTCTATTATGTTATGTAAACATAATGCCACAATGTAAACAACAACAGGATATTTACCTTCTTAAAATTGTATTTGGTGATAACACTAGGATTAGACTGAAGAACCTGATCAGTAATGCTTGAGGACTCCAAACACTGAGTGAGTAGTCAAGTGGTTGAGATGCATGAGACCTGTGGGGTGGAAGATAAAAAAAAGACAATGTTTTCTTTCTGTCATCTCAATGCTCACAGGCACATATTAAGAGCTGTATCCGTCAAGGAGTAAAATTATAAGTCATCCTGGAACTGTATGTAGTTCATAAGCCAATGACCAAAAAAGTTCTTGGTCTGTCTTTCCTTTACCAGACATGTCAAAATACATTCATTTATATAGTATATTTGTTTGGGGGTTACCTAATTTCACTCAAGGAGGTTGAAGTGGTTCTTCAACACGACCCAGTTAGTACAGTCCATACAAACATGGGCAGTTGCGTCTCCATGCTGAAGTGACAGCTCTGGATTACACTGCATGAACTTCCTAAACTACCCACTGGACAGTCTCTCACAGTCTGGTTGTAGAACACCTTTCTCTCCTGCTACATTTTCTAAGCACTTGCTTCCTGGTCTTGCCATATCTCAGTGGAGAATAAAACAGAGGGTCCACGGAAAAGGAAAAGAATGATCTCATCCGTGTTGTACTGTAAGCATTAATAAAGAAAGATGTCTGGGACCACCATGACCACCACACAGCTGTCTCCTAATTTTCTAATTAAAGCACAGACCTGGTAATGATCACCTCCGCAATGTATGATATTTGGTAATGGTCATCACTTTGACAGAACTGTTCAGTTACTAGAAGTTTGGTCTCCAAACCTCACCAGCCAATATACTTTGGAAATACTGTAAATTTAGCTAATAGCTAGCTGACTATTATTCTAGAATCATTTCATAGCTAGATTCTGAATACTCTCGCTAATTTCAACCTTCTTGGTTCAATCTATGGTCATGGCTTCATTATAAAAGCAGTGTTTTGTGCTGTGTTTGCATGAAAGCTCACAGAGAAAAGAAGCTTCAGTGATCTTCTAATTCTGATAGTACCTTTATAGAGAAAGGTATTTCTGGTTGGAAGGAAGCTTGTATGTAAAAATATTTAAGGAATCAGTATTAAAAGTAACTGAATTTTAGCTGGTTCAGCACATCACCAGCAAATATTAATTAAGAAAATATTTACAAAAACTGACTAGCCTTTAATTATTCTTATCTAACTCACTCCCTATACAACACTGTTGTATTAGTTAACTAAAACTAAAACTAAAATGGATAATAGTTCAGTAATTTCTTCACTACTAAAACTAAACTAAACTGTAGTTCACTTACTTGCCAAAACTATAACTAAACTATTTACATCATATTGCACCAAAAACTAAATTAAAACTAACGAGAGCAGAGGTTGAATCTAATATTAGTTGAGCACACCTCCAGCTGATAATTATTGTATTAATGTTTGTAGTTAACAAGCAGCATTCATCCCATGGAAGCAAAAAATTACATTTCCAACTAACTTATCTATGATTGTATAAGTTGATTGCCCCAAAATAGCTACCATGGTCTTGTAACTAACTAGAACTAAACTAATGCTAGGCTCTTGTAACTAACTAAAACTAAACTAAAAGAAATACCAGGCTCTTGTAACTAACTAAAACTATACTAAAAGAAATACCTGTTACCAGTCTCTTGTAACTAACTAAAACTAAACTAAAAGAAATACTAGGCTCTTGTAACTAACTAAAACTAAACTAAAAGAAATACCAGGCTCTTGTAACTAACTAAAACTATACTAAAAGAAATACCTGTTACCAGGCTCTTGTAACTAACTAAAACTAAACTAAAAGAAATACCAGGCTCTTGTAACTAACTAAAACTAAACTAAAAGAAATACCAGGCTCTTGTAACTAACTAAAACTAAACTAAAAGAAATACCAGGCTCTTGTAACTAACTAAAACTAAACTAAAAGAAATACCAGGCTCTTGTAACTAACTAAAACTATACTAAAATGTTGTAAGATTCCAATAACTAACTGAAAACTAACTAATAGTCCAAAACTACTAACTAAACAACAATACTATACAAATAAGTCATTTGGACACAGAATAGCCTCAGACTGAGTGCCAAACTTCAAAATTTTCCTGTAGACATGCTCCCTGACCCACTAGATCTAAGGGATTTTTATAATGGGCCATCTCCTGTAGACACGTCCCCTGACCCAATAGATTTAGGAGAATTTTATACCAATCTAATGGGCCATCTCCTGTAGACATGTCCCCGGCCTGACCCAATAGATTTAGGAGAATTTTATACCAATCTAATGGGCCATCTCCTGTAGACATGTCCCCTGACCCAATAGATTTAGGGGAAATCTAATGGGCCATCTCCTGTAGACATGTCCCCTGACCCAATAGATTTAGGGGAATTTTATACCAATCTAATGGGCCATCTCCTGTAGACATGTCCCCTGACCCAATAGATTTAGGGGAATTTTATACCAATCTAATGGGCCATCTCCTGTAGACATGTCCCCTGACCCAATAGATTTAGGGGAATTTTATACCAATCTAATGGGCCATCTCCTGTAGACATGTCCCCTGACCCAATAGATTTAGGGGAATTTTATACCAATCTAATGGGCCGTCGCACTTTGAAATACCTTATATACTACACATGGGAATTGCCCCTACAACACAACAAGCATCACATATGTTTCAAATTAAATAAATCAGTGTTTACCACTGTCTACATTTTATATAGGAAAAAACCACTGTAATTACAACAGCTGACATGTACACATAAAAGTTTTGAACCAAAATATACTAAAATTGCTACAAAAGTCTATGGAATATGTCCACACTCTAAATTCTGTGGTCTTTCTTACTACCTAAAATGAGAGGAAAAGACATAACAGTAATAGATAACACACAACACTGCAAATTACAGTTACCTTTAGTCATCAAGTTCATAGATGATGTTGGAAGCATCAGGTCAGTCTTCTTTGTCATAGCTCAAACACCTTCTAATAAGATTAAGCAGTGGTTGGTGGCGTATAGCGTCCATCAAATGATGCCTCTCCTCAGGTGGAGGCAGCACACCTGTCAGCATCTCTATAAGGAGGACACCAAAACTGAAGATGTCCATTTTGGGTGACTGCTGTCGAGGGTCGTTGGCTTCAGGTGCAGAATAGATGGGGTTACCGGGATTAGAAGTGTGTAAGTAACGTTGAAGATTAACTGAACCATAATCTGAGATTTTAGCTTTCCAACAACCATTAGGAAGTTGTTCAAGGAGAACATTGGCACTACTGATGTCGCGATGAATAAAGGAATCTGGTTGCATGAGGTGGAGGTAGTTGAGAGCTCTTGCCACATCCCGGCTTATGGAGGTTACTTGACTAAGTTGCAAACAATACTCTCTTTCCAGCTCTCACCTCAGACTGGTGGGCATTAGCTCTGTAAGAATAACCATCTCTCCCTCTGATGTGGCCCCAATGAACTGAACTAAATTGGGATGACGTATCCTGGCAGCTATGTTCATCTCACGTCTAAAGAGTTGAATATTGTGTGGTGAGATGATCTGTTGGTGGATGGATTTTGCAGCCACACATATACCTCTGAACACTGCCACGCTGACTAAGGCCCAACCCCCTCTTCCAAGCTCTGGACCTGTCAAATTGATCTCATCACTCCTCACCATCCACTGGGTCTCTGAATGAAGCTGACACTCAGATTGCCAATGTCTTCTCTCTTCTTCTCTCCTCTCCATCTATAGATGTTATACAGTGGATTCATGTTAATATCATAAACAGTTTCATTAATTCTTCCACTTCCATAGCACTTACTTCCAATGCATGCTCCCTCCTCTCAGCTTCTAGTCTCCTTTCAGCTGCTTCTAGTCTTCTATCTGCCAATCTCACTCTCTCATCAGATGTTTGAGCTCTTATTTCAGCTTCTACTAGTCGCCCCTCTGCCAAACTTGCCCTCTCATCAGATGTTTGAGCTCTCCTTTCAGATTCTTTTAGTCACCCCTCTAACAACCTTGCTCTTTCATTAGATGATTGAGCTTTCCTATTAGCTTCTCTTTCTCTTTGTTCGCTCTCTGCATGTCTCCTTTCTGCAAATTGTGCTCTCTCCTCTGCTTCTTGGACCCTCTGTTCCATTTCCCTTCCAGTGGATTGCTGAGATGTGGCTGCTGAGCTGACGGTGATTTGTTGGAGGATTTCTCTCTTCTGTCTGATTCTCTCTTTTGTCCCTCGCTGGCTGTTGTCTGCTACGTCTGTCAGAACCCATTGTTTTGTAGCTATTGTGCACTCTGTAAAATATACATTATATTCTATATCAGTAATTATTAATAAGTTATGCAATGGATTCCTGGATTTCTGGATTCCTGATAATAGCATAACTAATTTATAAGGTCATCAACTAGCCAATTACTCTGATAACTAACACTGAATTCACACTGTGAATAGCATGCATGAAGAACTACTAATCTCTATTTTAGACCTTGTGATTATGTTTTAAAAAGAAATGTAAAGTGACACATCCCTAGAGTGACACCCACATCTCTACCATTTAGTGTACTTAATGACACCCACATCTCTATCATATATAGCTAGTGTACTTAACTCTGTACTCAGCTAATAGCTACAAGCTACATGACATGTATTAGAGAGTGGAGCTTATGCACACTTAAATTTAGAGGAGACTTGAAAGACCTTTTGAAAAATATTTTGAGAGAACTATATAGACTTTGGTTAATACAAAGATGAAATTCATGGAGATTACTTGAGTTGTTAATGATTCATGGGGAGGCAATGCCTTCCTCAGAAGCTCCGATGGAGCACATACACTCACATTAGTCATAGGAGACTTACTATGATAAAACTAATGATATACAGTGATTATAGAAACCCTGGGACAAAAAAGTGTCCTGATTAGAGGGATAGCCTCATTATGTTTGTCTTTCCCACGTGTCCTTAATATAGAGGTGACAGGGGGTTAAATAGAGGGTTAACTGTACTATGATACAATTATGATTACCAACAAAGTGTACTATGATATATATCACATTTGATGGATGTTTTCTTAATCTTTGTATAGTAATATGTTTAGACAGAGAAGGTCATTCCATAATATTATAGCTCATATCATTTATAGGATGAAATTTGTTTGTGGAAGGAAGTGCACTCCACCCTCATTTCCTGGACTCTATTTTCAGGTCATTATAATATCCATCCATATTATATTCTCATCACTGCTTTACTGGTTCAGATATAGTGTTGTATCATGCTCACCAAATCTCAACAAGGTCGTGTGAGCCATAGAGAAGTCTGGATTATCTCCTCCAAATATGACAACTTCTGCTAGTCCTGGATTATGACTGAAGGGAACAGCACGGTGACCACCTCTTTTAAATAGTTTCTTTTGACCTTCTTGTAGAAGTATCTAATAAACACACAACAGCACTCTATTAAATCAAGTACCTATATCTAACCTCATTAGTGACAACTCTCAGGGACCACCACAAAATTAATCACACTAACACACTTCACAAGAGGATGTGCTATAGATCAAACCTATTATAATGGTGGGTTCAAAAAGTATGCAGATATACAGCATTTTATGCTACATGATTACTGCCAAAGACCTAGTGTGTGTGAGCACTAATAATTTTGACTCTGATATGATACTTAAATAAAGGACTCCCTATACAAGTTTACATACATAATTACTGTTAGTTTATTTTTTTGTGATGTTTTACACAATATAAACTTCCAGATAAGAATGTTAATGACAGTATTCAAACACACACACACAATAAAATATAGGAGTCTAGGACACTATAACTATACACCATTATTATTATAAAGAACATTAGTCTATGATTCCTCTCACCTCCCTCCACCTTCCAGACTCCATATCTAGCATCCAAGCATCACTAAAGACTCTCTTTCCATCCTGCCCCCCAGTCACTAGAAGTTGGGGGTTATCTCTACCATAGTTCAAACACACAGTAGCATGACCACTTCTACAAACTGGAGAAGGAGCTCCATCATGATTGGTCAGCTTACTCCAGTTCTATATGTATAAGCAAACAATAATAAGAATAATGATGACATTATTGTAATAATAGAAAGAGCCTCATGTACTGTCAGAACTAAAACAATAACTGATGCCAATATGTACTATTGAACACAGTTTAAAATGATGAGAAGACTTGTACAATATTCACCAGGAAGAAACATTTAATAATAATTGGAGAGAAGATTCTAAAATGTCCATTATATTCTCATCTTCTGGAGTGATGTGTACTATATTGTTAACTACATTGAAGCAATGGGAAGATAACAGACCAGTTCACACATTACACAAATACACAGGTCTATTGAATGGTGGAGATTATTGTGCCTTAAGTAACCTATCTCACGGTTAATTGTGCTATAATTTCCAGTAAAGCTAGTCTACTAGTGAGTTCAATGCAAGATTTGCAAGTGATAGATTTTACAGTTTTTCAGATATTTCTCTCATGCCATTAATTAAAACATGCAGTGAAACTGAAGCTATTTGGAATGTGAACTTTGTACTCTTCTAGATAGTACAACAATAGTGTTATTATACATGTACTTACCATCATCTTTAAATCAAGAATATATGTGTCATTAGACCTCTTTCTAGACTGAAACCCTCCAAACAACACTGCATGATGGTCATCAATCATGGTAAAGGAGAAATGACTGCAGGGAGGAGGCCTTGTCCCGTTGACTTTAGGGGATGACCATGTACCTAAAGGATAACCATTTTAATCACTGTTACTCCATCTTTATAGAGAGTGGAATGCTAGCTATAAACACAACTTCTCTAGTGGTCATGAAGTATAATGGATGTGCATCACTAAGGATTGTCTTGGTATTTAATCTTACTTTATGACTATGTACTGTCAGGAAAATCTATCTCATTACCAGGAAACAACTACTGCTAATAGCTACATACATGTATAATACTACCTCATTGTGCTCAGAAAAAAAATATAAAATTGTTGTAGTTACTAAAATTTAATACTCAGAGAAATTTTGCAGAGGCTAAAGCCTTGCTTGTAAATATCTTGTATATTTTGTACAAGTACCTTGTAAAGTGATGTAATTATTATTAAGATAGCAAAATTATCACCAGAAGGAATAAGATACTAGAAGTAATAATATGAACACAGATTTGCAGGCTTTGATATAACCAGCATGTGATGAAATAGCCTACAGAATTACATTCTCTTTATGCACATGTCATACATGAATGGTCTGTTGTAAGTCATATTCTTGACACAACATAAGAAGGGAGATATAGGTGACATGAATTAACCATCATCAAATAACGTTGAGCCTGACTTAACTACACTGAGTACATGAATTTGGGAACCTTTTGACTGTCTTCATGTAGGTGGGGACTCACCCTAATATCCCTATTCAAACACTCAATTCTGATTGTGGCTACATGTACCCACTATTGGATGTTAACCTAAACTCAACCCATCAATTTCATGTATAATCTTACTTGTGTATGAACACTGATAGAGAATTGAACTCCCAAGGATATGAGAACTCAAATAGAATGATATTATAATTATTATGACACTATAATTTAGGTGTGGCATTATTTCCTTCTCACCTTCTTTAAGATCAAAGACATGGAGTTCATTAGTCAGACTATCCTTGTAGCTTGCACCTGGTTGAGTGTGGCCAGTGGGGGAATCACCTATGTACCCACCAAATTGCACCAGTTTGGCTTGATAGAACACCATCCCACATCCAGCTTTCTTCATTGGACCACCATTGGCATGTGGTGAGAGCTGTTTCCAAGTTAGACTATTGGTGTCTAATTGATTAAGGGTACCTTGCAGTGATGGTCCATCCCATCCTCCATATGTATATATATATTGACCTGAACTTGCACAGGCACCCAAGTACAGTCCAGGAGGTGGAGATCCTTTAGTGACTATCTTGTCCCAAGTCTCCAGGTGGGTGTTAAATATCTCAACACTAGATTCTAGTTCAAACTTTATTTTATAAAAGTCCTCAGTTAAACCTCCCCACACATAGAGTCTTTCCTCCGCTCCAGCAGCAAAGTGGTACCCTCGAGGTAACGGTTCGTAACGTGAGGTAGCCATTTATTTATTGTGCTAATATCACATCAGCCACACCCAATCTATGAATAGTCCTATAACTAAGGACATATAATAAATTGTAATCATTGATTCCCACAACATAGAATAAATACAGTGTAATATTAATTATGTATAATAATAAATAAAAACAGAGAAAAAATAATAGAGTTATCTCTAAGTACTGTGCCAACCAGCCAAATCCTGCAGAAACAACAGCAAAGTAACATGAAATCATCTTGGAAAATTGGTCCTGATTTTAGCAATCATAGATTTAATTATTTCACTCTAATTATTCACTGTTGGCCATTGACCTTTGAAATTATTATAAAACTGAATTAGGGGATACTATAATATTAATACTGAGATTAGATCCTGTTGCTATGGTGGTTACTAGGTGTTCTATCTATTCTCCCAGGAATAAGGCAAGTCTTTTGGTAGCTGAACCACCCTAAAATTCTAATTGGCCACAGTGAGAATAAACAGAAAAGTTCCTGTAGTCATACAATTATGACGACCCTTTACCCAAAACATAAGTCACGCTACCCCCCTCTCCCATATTATGAGATTAAATGAGTTTGACCTTTAAATAGCTGGATTATTGTTAGAACAGTCAAAACCATCACTGTGCTACTGATAATAATAATCCCTCTGTCAGTACACTGTGTATATACATCATAGAGGTGAGAATACCTTCTCCATATCCTTGCTGCTTCAACACGGAACACATGTATAGTTCTACTGGTCGTCTCTGAAGTTTTTTCTGTGCCCTATAGACATAAAGTCACAGTGTTGGTGATTAAAGAGCTTTCTGAATGAAGTTACAGTACATATTCATCAATATTTCTGACTAGAAAACCCTTTACCATAGTGTGTAGTGAATTGGGGAAGGTTACTCTTTGAGGACACTAAGGAAATAGAGTACACCTGATCATGACCTAATTGGAACTCCATATTCTAAGTACACAGCTATAAGGGAAGTATGGAGATGCCATTCACTACATCAAAGATAATCTATAACTCCTCTCTATGACAAGTGGACATAAATGGAGTTTAGTATTATATCCTTGACTGCTATACACAGTACTACACAGTATTAGACTCCATAGTTAACCTTCCCAGTCACTTGTTGATGAAGACCAAAGAATGTCTTGATTTCTTCCTCTGAGACTGCTCCAGGTTTGTCTATCTTGTTACCCAGGATTAATACAGGACATGTTGCTATCTGGTCATCTGTCAACAGACTCTGTCAATGAAAAGTCATTATTCATTATGTGGTCTGTAGACATTAGAGGAGGAACTATCCTAGAAACTGTGGGGGGAGAGACCGAGTCACAATACTAGGCTCATAACACCTTAACAACTACATTCAATATTCTATACTAGTTTAACCCCTCTATACATTAACCCAGTCTTACTCTTCTCTACAACTTACATCCAGTTCATTTTTAGACTATTGTAATCTCTCCTTGTCTGAAATGTCAGTGATAAACACGATAGCATCGACTGCAGGGAAATGCTCCTTCCACACCCGATGAGCAGTCACATGACCTCCTAAATCTACAGTGGTGAAGTTGATCCCACCTATAGAGAGCTCTTCTTCTGCTCTGTAAATGAGTAGACAATGTTAACCTGGTGTTTGCCTCTCTAGCTAATGTTAAGGGCCCTGTTGGTTCACTTGCCAGGTTAACTTAAGTTCTACTCACACCCACATTAAAGGAGTGTCCTTATTTCAGGGGTTGGTTCCACTGTGTACAAGGGTGTCCTCATATCAGGAGGTTGTAATAGAAGGGTTTCACTCTACTTACTGGGATAGAGCGTTGGAACATGTTGTCCCATTCTGTCATCTCTAAGCATATGTAAGAATGTAGTTTTTCCAGCATTATCTAACCCTAAGAACACCAGCTTCCCACTCTTCTTCCATAAACCTACACAGCATCAGATATCAAAGTAGTTACTGGTAAGGATATACTGAAATATCAGCAAGGGTATACTGAAATATCAACAAGGGTATACTGAAATGTCACCTAGGGTATACTGTAATACCAGCTAGGGTATACTGAAATACCTGCAATGATTATTTATGTAGAGGAGTGAATAACACAAACATATCAGCTGCTAGCTTGTAAGCTAATGGAGATGAGTGGTGGCTGTGTAACATATCTGTGTGTTTATTTCAGTTGGCACCACACATCACTAGACTCCAGAGCCAACAGGCAATAGCTAAGAGTAACCACAGCCATGTAAACATTATCAGTCATCTGGTTAAGATATTAACCACAGAGAGGTGCAAGAAAAATCAACTTAGCTATTATAGCCTATAATATTATAACAGTGTATATAATGACCTAATATAAATATAATAATTGTGACAGAAATTGTGCATAATAATTATAATGACCTAAAAGTATATATCATGACCTAAACTGTATATTGTGACCAAAAATAGTGTATATTATGACCTAAAACTTATATTATGACCTAAACACAATCATGACCTAAAACATAGTGATGACCTATAACAAATGACATTCTAATAACTGTCTGAAGAATAACATGTTTGATTATATTAGATTCTAACCTAGGTAGTTTAGCATTCCTGTCATCCAGTCCCAAATGAAAGACATAATGGCTGACTAGATCCACTGAATTTAGCACCTAAGGAATTCTAGGATGGAAGCAAAAAAAGGAAAAGAATGAGCTCATCCTTGTGGTACTGTAAACATTACATTATAAGTAAACAAGGAATTGTCTGTACAACACAACAAACATCACTTCCTTTCACTTGTGTTTCAACTGAGGTCATGAGAAGTCAGTTATGTTTGAACACACCCCAAGAAGCAGTAACACTCATCAACTATCGATAACAGTGTTAATACTGCCTAAAAATGTACATTTTCAACATGGGATTTGAACCAGCCCCACCCCCTCAAGCATCATCACAGAACCTAAATCTACAGTATCAATTGCCATCCATACATCATTTGGTAGAATTATTATTAATAATAATGTCATGTGATCCCAAACTAAGGTACATAATAGGCCACAGTCAATTGTCATGGCAACATGTTATATAACTGATGGACCAATACCAGTAGCTGTACCAAAAACATACCCACAGAACCATGAGTGAGGTAATGGTGCAGCACAAACCTTATATTACCTTATCTGATTAACAGAGTGAGCTAGCTGATGTGGCAAAGTCCCAGTTATTGAAGATACACATGTGGTAACCTGAATAATTCATATTAACATTCCATAAAATCAGCAATTTATAGAACATAAGTAACTGCCTAGTTATAACACATCTTCATACACAAAGTATGCACACCACCAACACAAACAAAACACACCAACAACTCAAACAAAGTTTTATAGACTCATCACTAATTATTCATGGAATACAAGTAGAGGTCAAAGTATATACATAGGGTGCTCTATTTAAATGACAGTGATGAAATTTCTAAACTCGACTCTTTTCAAATGGATGGATATAATATGATATAGTAATTTCATGCTCTTATAAAACCTCATCTTTCACTGGTCAAGAGAGATACTTACCATTACTGGGAATAGATGGACTGAGAACTGCATGAGACTGGTGAGATGGGAGACCAACTAAATGGAAAGAAACATATCACAATGACTACCATAGAGAGATTAGAACTATGGCCAGTTCAACAAGTGATAGGATATGGAAAATTATTACTAGAGATAATTGTGTGGGCAAGTGAATTCAGTTAAATAGAAGCTAGATCTGAGTGGGCTGTCCACTGATCCAATGTGACTTGAATTATTGTCATTTGAGGACACATGCTGATAGGCTAGAGGAGGTGTGTCTAGAAGTTATGAAGATATTTGATTAATATGCTGTATATCCTCTCTGTGTATAAAACAGTGGGAATTTAGCATTTACCCCACATACTCTATTACTGCATCAGGCTTGTCATAATACTGGTGTAAAGGTGGACAACTGGAATTTGCTTCCTCTTCCACATGTGACCTAAGAACCACCCTTACATACCATTGGGAAGCATAAAAGTCCATCATATCTACATCTTTTTTTGTGATGCTGTTAAAATGGCTTCTTACATGTCCATTATCTGAAGTAGACGCATGGCTAAGGCCAAACATGTGTCTCACCACATAGATATAACTTCAGTTTGCAGAACACCTATCATGATTATGTAGTTTTGGTCAATTATATTAGCTGCTGTTGATAAATTTTTATGTGGTTCCTATACCGTAGAACTGGTTTTAATTGCGATGATCCAACAATTGCGAGTTTGGACAGTAATTGCAAAAATTGAAATAACAATAAATTGACCACAGGTAATCAATTCTTCCCGCAAGTGATTAACCACTTTAGACAAATGAATTGCTCAGTTGTGAAGAGTTGTCAAACATGGAACTGCCACTTAAGGAAGTAAATCAGGCAGTAGTAAGTATGTCCGAGCAGGACATTAAAACAAGCAGTAGGAAGGGAAAGTACACAACTACTTTCATGCCTGAAGGTCGTGTTGTAATTGGAAAGTACGCCGTTGAAAATGGTAAACCTGTACTAGATACAGGTATCACTTGTGGAGTACAATGCATACAGAATACCAGCATGATGATATGACTTGCCATTTTATTTAACTGTATCACGTGCTGAATTGATTTACCTAGGTAGTCGCCTAAATTTAATTTTGTTGAAGAAGCCAAAAAAGACAATTTTATAGCTATGATAATGATATAAAATAAGTTGATGCATGCACATGTACCAGTACCTGAGTGTTACACACTGCAGCAAAACCACTTAAAATAGCAATAATTAAATAGTAATCTGCTTGAAATTTGTAAAACGAAAACATTAAACCCCGAAATTAAAACAAGTTCTACGGTAACCATGAAATTTCACACTAAAATAGATTTCCTGAATGGACATGATACACATATCCACCAGTTATAAAATATCCTAGGTAGAGAATTCTAGAACCATAATAGCTATAATAGACATTCTTACCAGGGAATAGTCATGGTGGATCTCCAGGAAGCAGAATGACATTGTTAGGTAAAATTTCCTCATAGAGAGGGAGTCAGAGGAGAGACTTGAGGGGTATCTAGCTGTAAATTAGCCGGGACCAACACAGGAGGGAGAACTAAATGACAGGGAATGAAGAAAACAAAGAGACGAAGAACGCACCTGACAGATAGCTACATATTTCTATCTAGGAAGTAATATTTCATGGATGGAATGACATGGTTAATTAGGGGCAAGTAGAGCAAATCAGTTGTATAATACACAACTGCTTTGCTTGTATGTGTCTTAGAAACCTTTTAAGTAGGCAGAGAACAACACAACTTATCAGGTGAGGTCAGAGACTGTCAGACTAACTGGAGATTTGAGCAGTCAGCCATTTCACTAAACTGAATGGAAATGGACTGATTTCAGACAGTAATATTAATAGTGCTCTTACTGGAATAGAGGGATTTAGAGATGTTCCACTGTATACATCATATAACAGCCAAC
The DNA here is from genome assembly GCA_964016965.1 of Diacarnus erythraeanus. NCBI lineage: Eukaryota > Metazoa > Porifera > Demospongiae > Poecilosclerida > Podospongiidae > Diacarnus > Diacarnus erythraeanus. The sequence goes on from OZ024670.1 coordinate 2,041,880, forward strand.
TGGCGGTGTGACCACTACTCTATAAACACCAACTAATGTGTCATGTGGGTGACCTGTATAAACAGGTCTCCTCTATATAAGGCCAACTGATTGTGCTCTGTGGAGTAACTGTGTGTGGATCTGGTAATAGTGCAGCTTTTAAATGGCTTGAAGAAATGTTAGATTTAGCACAGGATATAGTATTCCAGGATACAGCACATTTAGCAAATGACAGTCACTATTCCTAGCAGAGAGATATACTCTCAGGCCTGGGAAGTTACCCTACACAGCACAGGGTGTATCCAGAGTTAATCTTACACTACATAAACATAGGCCTAGTAGTAAATTTACCATGGGTGCAGAGGCAAAAAGCTGATCTTTTGGCTATAGGGCCACAGTGAGGGGTAGAGTGTCACTGTGTGTACTGGAGGAAAATGTGTCCTCTCCTGTATGGAGCATAGAAGCTAACACAAATTTTACTTTCTATTTGTATGGATGCCATTTTAGTATTAATTACAACACTAGATCAGACCTGGGCATTTAAGGGGGTGGGGCACATCTGGCTGATTGGATGTCCCTGTCTGGCCCACCTGAGCTCAGGTAAATTAGAACATAAATCAAAACATAGGCCTCCATTCATACCATACACACAATATGGCTGTGTTGCTTTTATTTTGAAAAGATTGCCAGTTTTTTTATTGACCTAGTGAAGCACTTGTGTAGTGGCAACTAATCACAACTTGATGCTTTTTACTGTGGAGAAAATAAGGTTCAAGTTATTGTTGGTATGGTCCCTCCAACACAACTCAGTTTACTCAAGTGGCCTCCTTGTAAATATTAATTACCCACCCAACCCTCTACTAGATAGATTATACAGTTCAATGGCAAAGTGGGGTGTGGTTTCGTCACAAATCTGGGTGAGACCACCGCCTGTCTGTCTGACCATGTGCTAGGACTATGATTAGTAGGTCTTGAATAATAAACACTTCACAATCATAATTCACAAGGTTCAACTGCTAAAAGCTTAGAATAGAAAGTTAATAACAAACCTTAATTATAGGGGCACTCTCAATCAACTCAATTCATACAATATTTAACAACTTCACTCATTCCCCAATACAGCAACAACTAAAATTATCCTCTAACATACAACACAATTGATACAAGTATATCACTAACACTTAAGACTACTAATAACCAACTCCAAACCTATAAAATTCACCCCCTACAAATACAGCAACTCTTCACAAGGATAGATACCTAGTCTCCAGAACCAGCCTCTCTTTATGAGAAGGTGGGGCAAGGGTGGAGGGGAGAAAAGTCAATATACTACATCTTTTTCCATACCCAGTCTTACTGAAATAGAGGTAGTTATATGTAAATACATGGAGTGGGGGATAAAGTGACCTCAGTGTGGCCACTTGGACAGAAGTGGTCTTTACAGAGGATGTTAGTGTTTATAGTGACCTCAGAGCTAATCTCACTGGAATACTCTGTAGACTGGTGGCCAGAGTAAACCTTGACCATATAGAATAATGCCGTGAGGAATACCCTATAGTCTGCCATAGAGTATAATAGAGAGAGTATGAGGAATACCATATAGTCTGCCATAGAATATAATAGAGAGAGTATGAGGAATACCATATAGTCTGTCATAGAATATAATAGAGAGAGTATGAGGAATACCATATAGTCTGCCATAGAATATAATAGAGAGAGTATGAGGAATACCATATAGTCTGCCATATAATAGAGAGATTATGAGCATATAACAGCAAACTGGTTGTGTTCCAAGAATATACAGGTTCCACTAAATAAGCATATTTCTGTACAACATTCCATTGGTTGTGTCCCAAGAGTGACTACTATATTATTAGCTATGACCACCATAATATACAGGTTCCATAAGGGTGACCACTATATACAGGTTCCATAAGTGTAACAATCAGAGATGTTCTTATTTCAAGATAGAGGAGTTTCACTGTACATGGAAGGGCTTGGAATCAATCAACTGGTGGTGTGATTACAACTCTATAACATGCCACCTCCTGTACAATAGCCAACTAGTGGGTGTGTCACACGGGTGACTTGTTTAAATAAACAGGTCAACTCTGATTATAAAGGCCAACTGATTGTGTAATGTGGTGTGTATCTGGTAACAGTGTATATTGTGAACTAAAACAGTGTATAGTATGACCTATAACAGGGACTAAACAGTGATGACCTATAACAAAAACAGTGTATAGTGTAAGTGGCATCCACTACATTTTAACTTACTAGATATTATGATTCCTATCCAGATCAGTGACAACGCACTTCAACAAAACTAGAGACAACACTTCCAGAAGGTAAGCAGAGACTGCAGCTCACTGGTGTACACTTAGACTGAGTACTGCATCATCAGCAAGCATGACAGATCCTCCCGGTACCCAGCCCAGTTATCCACCAACTACACGGCTTTCAGTAATAGCTCTCATCTTTGGCTGCATCTGGTGACTTTGTTCTTGATTTTGGTGTGGCATCTGGTAGAGTCACATACTTTGCCAGAGGGATAACCTTGGTTGAAGCAATGGAGGTGGAGGTGTTGCTTGATGAAGACCTTTACCACCAAAAACAGGTGCACGTGAGGTGACTTCTGCCAACAAGGGAGTGACTGAAGCAGGTGTCTGACCTTAGAGTGGCACTTCAGAAGACATCATGGATGTTTGTGATGTGGTATGGTCAGTGAGACTTCTCTTCACCTTCATCTAAGAATGGCCTTTGTCCATAGTTTGTTCCATGAACCACCCTTCTTTTTAGAGGATCCTTAAGGTGGTGTAAGGAAGGCCATAATATGTCCTAGCTGCTTCATTGACACTGAGTCTATGCCTCCTATAACCGCCTCCATAGCCTAGATCATAGAATAGCCAACTCTACTGCTTTCTCTGTGGTGGCAGTGGCTCAGCATCAGCTTTGATCTGTGTGGCATTGACCTGTCAGAAAGAAAAAAAACAACTATTACTAACATGGACACACTAAGTGCCAGTCGCCAGAAAACTACACAAGCCCTTCTTAAAGTTGAAGAAATACACTCAAAGGCTATTAACTATCCACAGCTTATCTGCTAAGAGCCCCTACACATTCTAAATAGTAAACTGTACCGTCCACTATAGCAACTTTCTCTCCCACTATCACGACACTTCTGTACATTGTACAACAACACTACAAAAATCAGTCTTTTTTTTGTGGTGTATCTAATCACTGGACTGGACTACTGGACTGACCTTTGACCTACAAGAAAGTTTTTGTATTGTTGTATATCCTATATCCACTGTTCAATGCTATCAATCTTTGGTCCAAAGGAGTCCTGATGGGCTTAAATTTAAAAAATATATAAATAAATAAATAAATAAATAAAAAATAAAAAAACTCTCTAGGTGTAAATTCCTATTATGCACATGTACATTGTACAAGTAGTTTGGTGGCTGGGTCCAGACACATATCTATATTCCCTGTGCTTCAACAAGATGGTTTTGGCCATGCACATTCTATGCTATGATGTCATCTATAATGATGCATTAAATAGAAATATACACAACACCTTTGCAACACTCGTGCAATACAGCTAACAATATTCACTCATGAAATCAAGGTGAGGGTGGCTGGATTAATCCAAGTGGAGTCCAAAATTTGTTGCCCAGTACTCTATGTGTATAGACGTAAGTTGTTCCTTAACCACAGATGTGTCTAGGAGCAAGGGATTGAAATCGGCACACCTGAACTGTATGCATTGAACATTGCAGTGATAGTATACGTTACAAAATCTTATCTTGACTGTGTGTTCTCACTTCGGACAGGTGTAAACTCCCTCCATTCTTGATGTTCAGTTAAGAAATTGTATAGGCTGCATAACTGGAGCTTACAAAATTATTGGCAACTGGAATTAGTGTTAGAAAATTAGGCCAAACACCATTAATACATAAGATGGCTCTTGTAAAATATGATAAGTTTTCCCAGCCCTCAAATATATAAGCCAGATCTAGGCAATTTTTCTATGTCCACTGGATGTAGCTGTGCTTACAGCTCAGGACATCTACAAGAATCTAGTTACTAACCTGAATTTTCTCTTGGGAAAAATTTTTATGGGTGATCCATCCACTTCCATGGGCAGTAAATCATCTTCAGAGTCAGACACCACAATGGGATCTGCACGGCTACGCCCGACCTAAACATTAGATATAGACAAAGCTTTCTAAAGTTGACATAAGACTACACCCGACCTAAACATTAAAAGGAAGACATAGACCAAACTTTCGGCCAAACAGCTAAGGTAAAAAAAAAAATAACACACCTTAGCTCTGGCAGCAATTGCCACGATGTCATGCGTATTTAGTGCGCATGCGTAGGACAAAGGTCAGTCCAGTAGTCCAGTCCAGTTCAGTGATCCAGTCCAGCGATTAGATACACCCCCTTTTTTTTAAATTTCATTATTAATAGGAGGAAATTATTATAAAGTCATTACAACAGCTGACATGTACACAAAAGTGTACCAAAATTGCTATAAAAGTCTATGGAATATGTCCACACTCTAAATTCTGTAGTCTTTCTTACTACCTAAAATGAGAAGAAAAGACATAACAGTAATAGATAACACACAACACTGAAAATTACAGTTACCTTTAGTCATCAAGTTCAGAGATGATGTTAGAGGCATCAGGTCGGTCTTCTTTGTCATAGCTCAAACACCTTCTAATAAGATTAAGCAGTGGTTGGTGGCGTATAGTGTCCATCAACTGATGCCTCTCATCAGTGGGAGGCAGCACACCTGTTAGCATCTCTATAAGGAGGACACCAAAGCTGAAGATGTCCATTTTGGGTGACTGCTGTCGAGGGTCGTTGGCTTCAGGTGCAGAATAGATGGGGTTACCGGGATTAGAAGTGTGTAAGTGACATTGAAGATTAACCGAACCATAATCAGAGACTTTTGCCTTCCAACGACCATTAAAAAGTAGTTGGAGGAGAACATTGGCACTACTGATGTCACGATGTATAAAGGAGTCTGGTTGCATGAGGTGGAGATAGTTGAGAGCTCTTGCCACGTCCCGGCTTATGGAGATGATTTGACTAAGATGCAAATTGTACTCTCTTTCCAGCTCTTGTCTTAGACTGATTGGCATCAGCTCTGTAAGAATGATCATCTCTCCCTCTGATGTGGCCCCAATGAACTGAACTAAATTGGGATGACGTATCTTGGCAGCCATGTTCATCTCACGTCTAAAGAGTTGAATATTGTGTGGTGAGATGATCTGTCGATGGATGGATTTTGCAGCCACATGTACTCCTCTGAACTTTGCAACCCTGACTGTGGCCCAACCCCCTCTTCCAAGTTCTGGGCCTGTTAAATTGATCTCTTCCCTCCTCACAACCCACTGGGTCTGCTGTTCTTCTCTCCTTCTCTCCATCTATAGTCAATATAATTATATTATATTATGTGTTATAAAGTGGATTCACATTAATTTCTCCACTTCAACAATGCTTACTTCCAGTGCATGCTCCCTCCTCTCGGCTTCTAGTCTCTCTTCTGCCAACCTTGCCCTCTCATCAGATGATTGAGCTCTCCTTTCATAATCTACTTGTCGCCCCTCTGCCAACCTTGCCCTCTCGTCAGATGTTTGAGCTCTCCTTTCAGCTTCTTCTAGCTGCTCCTCTGCCAACCTTGCCCTCTCGTCAGATGTTTGAGCTCTCCTTTCAGCTTCTTCTAGCTGCTCCTCTGCCAACCTTGCCTTCTCGTCAGATGTTTGAGCTCTCCTTTCAGATTCTTTTAGTCGCCCCTCTAACAACCTTGCTCTTTCATTAGATGATTGAGCCCTCCTATTAGCTTCTCTTTCTCTCTGTTTGCTCTCTGCAAGTCTTTTTTCTGCTAATTGTGCTCTCTCCTCAGCTTCTTGGACCCTCTGTTCCATTTCCCTTACAGTGGGTTGCTGAGGCGTGGCTGCTGAGCCGATGGTGATTTGTTGGAAGATTTCTCTCTTCTGTCTGATCCTCTCTTCAGTCCCTCGCTGGCTGTTGTCTGCTATGTCTGTCAGAACCCATTGTTTAGTGGCAGTTATGTACTCTGTAAAATATACATTACATTCTAATAACTCTATATCAGTTACATTATTGTGTGTTATGTAGTGGATTCCTGGATTCCTGATAATAACATAACTAATTTATAAGACCATTAACTAGCCAATTACTCTGATAACTAACACTGAAATAATACTGTGAATAGTACGTATGAAGAACTACTACTCTATTTAAGACCTTGTACTTATGGCTTAAAAAGACAAAAACAAAAACAAAGGCTTTATAAAGGGCTATATTATTATTATTAGTCACACTTCTCCCAGACAATTGATTCAAATGCCAAAATTTAGCTTGTCTGAGAGCTTTCTAATGATCTATTCAGATCTTTCATATGTTCAAAAATGATCAAAATAATATATATTTTTTCAAAATGATCTCAATTCCCAACCCCTTCTTAATATGTGTGCATTATATCCCTAGGTGACACCCACATCTCTACCACCTAGTGCATTTCACTCAATACACAACTAATACATGGTGGGTGGAGGAGTTAAAGCTTGATTTTTATTATTTTTTTTTTTTTGGGGGGGGGGGGGGAGGGGGGAGGAATTTAGAGGAACTCGAAAAGACCTTTAGAAAAATATTTGAGAACTAGATTTTGGTACTCACTAGTCACATATGATGATATTAAATATGCATGGAGATTACTTGTGTTGTTAATGTTTCTTATACACAATGTTTAGATAGAGAAGGTTATTCCATATTATTATGTCTGCTAATAGAAAGAGGACTACTTCCTCACATCATTTATAGGAAGGATGGATTTTTTTAATGCCTAATGAAGAAAGTGCACTCCACCCTCATTTCCTGGACTCTATTTTCTGGTCATTATAATACCCATCCATATTATATTCTCATCACTGCTTTACTGGTTCAGATATAGTGCTGCATTAGCATATCACACTCACCAAATCTCAACAAGGTCGTGTGAGCCATAGAGTTGAATTCAATCATATCATCTCCTCCAAATATGACAACTTCTGTTAGTCCTGGATTATGACTGAAGGGAACAGCACTGTGACTACATCTTTTGAGTAGTTTCTTTTGACATTCTTGTAGAAGTATCTAATAAACACACAACAGCACTCTATTAAATCAAGTACCTATTGTCGTATCTCTGACACAAGTAGTGGTAGGTTCGTAACCGGGAACACTAGATAGCTAACATGGAGCAGTCTCTACTGACTTTTGCATAAAATATTAATCTCTAATAATGATCATTTCTATTAACGTGCACAACAGTTAAATAAGACACAGACAGGAAATGACATAAGATGACATAAACTAAAATCACAATACAAGATACTACACCTATATCTAACCTCACTCTCAGGGACCACCACAAAATTAATCACACTAACACACTTCACAAGAGGATGTGCTATAGATCAAACCTATTATAATGGTGGGTTCAAAAAGTATGCAGATCTACAGCTGTTTATGCTACATGATTACTGCCAAAGACCTAGTGTGTGTGAGCACTAATAATTTTGACTCTGATTATGATACTTATATCAAGGACTCCCTATACAAGTTTACATACATAATTACTGTTAGTTTATTTTTTGGTGATGTTTTACACAATATAAACTTCCAGATAAGAATGTTAATGATAGCCAAGAACAGTATTCAAACACACACACACAATAATAATATAATTATAGGAGTCTAGGACACTATAACTATACACCATTATTATTATAAAGAACATTAGTCTATGATTCCTCTCACCTCCCTCCACCCCCCAGACTCCATATCCAGCATCCAAGCATCACTCAAGACTCTCTTTCCATCCTGCCCCCCAGTCACTAGAAGTTGGGGGTTATCTCTACCATAGTTCAAACACACAGTAGCATGACTACTTCTACCAGCTGGAGAAGGAGCTCCATTGTGATTGGTCAGCTTACTCCAGTTCTATATGTATAAGCAAACAATAATAAGAATAATGATGACATATTGTAATAATAGAAAGAGCCTCATGTACTGTCAGAACTAAAACAATAACTGATGCCAATATGTACTATTGAACACAGTTTAAAATGATGAGAAGACTTGTACAATATTCACCAGGAAGAAACATTTAATAATAATTGGAGAGAAGATTCTAAAATGTCCATTATATTCTCATCTTCTGGAGTGATGTGTACTATATATTGTTAACTACATTGAAGCAATGGGAAGATAACAGACCAGTTCACACATTACACAGATACACAGGTCTATTGAATGGTGGAGATTATTGTGCCTTAAGTTACCTATCTCATGGTTAATTGTGCTATAATTTCCAGTAAAGCTAGTCTACTAGTGAGTTCAATGCAAGATTTGCAAGTGATAGATTTTGCAGTTTTTCAGATATTTCTCTCATGCCATTACTTAAAACATGCTGTGAAACTGAAGCTATTTGGAATGTGAACTTTGTACTCTTCTAGATAGTACAACAATAGTGTTATTATACATGCACTTACCATCATCTTTAAATCAAGAATATATGTGTCATTAGACCACTTCATTCCTCCATCAGACTGAACTCCCCCAAACAACACTGCATGGTGGTTATCAATCATGGTAAAGGAGAAATGACTGCAGGGAGGAGGCCTTATCCCGTTGACTTTAGGGGATGACCATGTACCTAAAGGATAACCATTTTAATCACTGTTACTCCATATTTATAGAGAGCGGAATGCTAGCTATAAACACAACTTCTCTAGTGGTCATGAAGTATAATGGATGCGCATCACTAAGGATTGTCTTGGTATTTAATCTTACTTTATGACTATGTACTGTCAGGAAAATCTATCTCATTACCAGGAAACAACTACTGCTAATAGCTACATACATGTATAATACTACCTCATTGTGCTCAGAAAAAAAATATAAAATTGTTGTAGTTTACTAAAATTTAATACTCAGAGAAATTTTGCAGAGGCTAAAGCCTTGCTTGTAAATATCTTGTATATTTTGTACAAGTACCTTGTAAAGTGATGTAATTATTATTAAGATAGCAAAATTATCACCAGAAGGAATAAGATACTAGAAGTAATAATATGAACACAGATTTGCAGGCTTTGATATAACCAGCATGTGATGAAATAGCCTACAGAACTACATTCTCTTTATCATGTCATACATGAATGGTCTGTTGTAAGTCATATTCTTGACACAACATAAGAAGGGAGATATAGGTGACATGAATTAACCATCATCAAATAACATTGAGCCTGCCTTACTACACTGAGTACATGAATTTGGGAACCTTTTGACTGTCTTCATGTAGGTAGAGACTCACCCTAATATCCCTATTCAAACACTCAATTCTAATCATGGCTACATGTACCCACTATTGTATGTTAACCTAAACTCAACCCATCAATTTCATGTATAATCTTACTTGTGTATGAACACTGATAGAGAATTGAACTCCCAAGGATATGAGAACTCAAATAGAATGATATTATAATTATTATGACACTATAATTTAGGTGTGGCATTATTTTCTTCTCACCTTCTTTAAGATCAAAGACATGGAGTTCATTAGTCCTCCTATCCTTGTAGCTTGCACCTGGTTGAGTGTGGCCTGTGGGGGAACCACCTGTGTACCCACCAAATAACACCAGTTTGGCTTGATAGAACACCATCCCACATCCAGCTTTCTTCATTGGACCACCATTGGCATGTGGTGAGAGCTGTTTCCAAGTTCGACTATTGGTGTCTAATTGATTAAGGGTACCTTGCAGTGATGCTCCATCCCATCCTCCATATGCCCATCCTCCATATGTATATATATATTGACCTGAACTTGCACTGGCACCCCCATACAGTCCAGGAGGTGGAGATCCTTTAGTGACTATCTTGTCCCAAGTCTCCAGGTGAGTGTTAAATATCTCAACACTAGATTTTAGTTCAGACTTTATTTTATGAAAGTCTCCTCCCCACACATAGAGTCGTTCCTCCGCTCCAGCAGCAAAGTGGAAGCTTCGAGGTAACGGTTCATAATGTGAGATAGCCATTATTTATTGTGCTAATATCACATCAGCCACACCCAATCTATGAATAGTCCTATAACTAAGGACATAATAATAATTGATTTCCACAACATAGAATAAATACAGTGTAATATTAATTATGTATAATAATAAATAAAAACAGAGAAAAAATAATAGAGTTATCTCTAAGTACTGTGCCAACCAGCCAAATCCTGCAGAAACAACAGCAAAGTAACATGAAATCATCTTGGAAAATTGGGTCTTGATTTTAGCTATCATAGATCTGATTAATTTCACTCTCACTAGAATTATTTCACTCTAATTATTCACTGTTGGCCTTTGACCTTTGAAATTATTATAAAACTGAATTAGGGGCTACTATATTATACTGAGATTATATCCCGTTGCTATGTGGTTACTAGGTGTTCTATCTAGTGTTTTTATTTGCCCAGGAATAAGGCAAGTCTTTTGGTAGCTGAACCACCCTAAAATTCTCATTGGCCACAGTGAGAATAAACAGAGAAGTTCCTGCAGTCATACAATTATGACGACCCTTTACCGTCAAGCTACCCCCCTCCCCATGAGACTAAATGAGTTTGACCTTGAAATAGCTGGATTATTGTTAGAACAGACAAAACCATTACTGTGCTACTGATAATAATAATCCCTCTGTCAGTACACTGTGTATATACATCATAGAGGTGAGAATACCTTCTCCATATCCTTGCCGCTTCAGCACAGAACACATGTATAGTTCTATTGGTCGTCTCTGAAGTTCTTTCTGTGAAATTGTGCCTATAGACACGAATAAGTCACAGTGTTGGTGATTAAAGAGCTCTCTGAATGAAATTACAGTAAATATTCATTCTAACTAGAAAACCCTTTACCATAGTGTGTAGTGACATGGGGAAGGTTACTCTTTGAGGACACTATCTGATTAAGGAAATACAGTACACCTGATCACAGAGCCTTCAACTTGAAGTGAATAACTTCAGTACAAAAATTGCTCATTTTCCGTATTTTTGTAGCAAATTCCGTGGTCCTTCTATGTGTAAATTTCCTTACAGTATTCTTATAGTATATTACAGTAATCTTATTTTATAGTCAGTAATCTTATTATATATTATTGAATATCACAAGTATATTACAAATGACGTAATGTCGAGGATTTACACATAGAATCACCCAAATTCCGTAGAGCTAGCTAGTTTAATGACCTGCATCATTCTTAATCATTATAAGACACACACCTACGTGTGCAGGTATTTTGTGATTAGTAATGATAAAAAATAGACTAGACTGTGAGCTAGAATTGGGAGTCTTAGCTATCATAGTGCTTGATAGGAGACACTGGAACAAGCTATATCTATATAAAATTTAATAACAATGCACCACTAAACAAATATCATGAATTAAATATACTTAATGTTTTTATCACCTGTTTTGAGGAATATGAACTGTTTAGACAACTCTTTAAGCCTCTGGACAATGTAATTTCACAGCTGTTCTATTAGCTCCTACTTCCAATTCCTTATAAATGGAATCAATTTCCATAGTCCCTATTTATAGGTGTAAATCCGTAAAAATACGGATAAATCCGTGTGGTTGGAGGCTCTGTGATCATTGGAACTCAATATTACACAGCTATAAGGGAAGTATGGAGATGCCATTCACCACATCAAAGATACTCTATAACTCCTCTCTATGACAAGTGGACATAAATGGAGTTTAGTATTATATCCTTGACTGCTATACACAGTACTACACAGTATTAGACTCCATAGTTAACCTTCCCAGTCACTTGTTGATGAAGACCAAAGAATGTCTTGATTTCTTCCTCTGAGACTGCTCCAGGTTTGTCTATCTTGTTACCCAGGATTAATACAGGACATGTTGCTATCTGGTCATCTGTCAACAGGCTCTGTCAGTGAAAAGTCATTATTCATTATGTAGTCTGTGTACATTAGAGGAGGAACTATCCTAGAAACAGTGGGGGGAGGAACCCAGTCACAATACTAGGAATAAATGATCATTACACCTTACAACTACATTCAATATTCTATACTAGTTTAACCCCTTTATACAGTTTACCCATTAACCCAGTCTTTCCCTTCTCTCTAACTTACATCCAGTTCATTTTTAGACTCTTGTAATCTCTCCTCGTCTGAAATGTCAATGATAAACATGATAGCATCGACTGCAGGGAAATACTCTTTCCACACACAACGAGCAGTCACATGACCTCCTAAATCTACAGTGGTGAAGTTGATCCCACCTATAGAGAGCTCTTCTTTTGCTGTGTAATGAACAGACAATGTTAAGACATAACTAAACATGTTAACGAGACATTAACCCAGTTCTCTGAGACCTGGTGCTTGCCTCTCTAGTCAATGTTAAGGGCCTTGTTGGTTCACTTGCCAGGTTAACCTATTAATACATTAGTCCATAGTACTCTATCTAACCTCTCAGATTATTCCTCCTCATACTGTACACTATCTATTAATAAGGAGGGACTCAGGCTACGTCAAAGGATTTAAGCTCTACTCACACTCACATTAGAGGGGTGTCCTCATTTCAGGGGAATAGAGGGGTTCTATACAGAGGTGTTCTTATTTCAGGGGGGTGGGGAGTTCCACTATGTAATAGGTATCACCATTTCAGGGGGTTGTAATAGAAGGGTTTCATTGACTCAGGCTATGTCATAGGATTTCTCTTTACCCACACCCACGTTAGAGGGGTGTCCTCATTTCAGGGGTTGGTTCCACTGTGTAGAGAGGTGTCCTCATTTTAGGAGGTTGCAATAGAAGGGTTTCACTGTACTTACTGGGATAGAGCGTTGGAACATGCTGTCCCATTCTGTCATCTCTAAGCATATGTAAGAGAGTAGTTTTTCTAACCCTAAGAACATCAGCTTTATTTGCAAGAGTATACTGAAATATCAGCAATAATTTTTACCAGTTATGCAGAGGAGTGAATGATACAGCTGATAGCTTGTAAGCTCCTTTACATTGCTGCAGAACAGCTGTCATGTATCATGATGATGAGGTGGCTGTGTAACATATCTGCGAATTTATTTCAATTGGATATCACTATACTCCAGAGCTAATCCACCTCTCTAGATGCATGACAACTATTATGTAATTTAACTGTGCCCTCATCACATAGCTAAGAGTAACCACAACCATGTAAACATTATCAGTCATCTGGTTAAGATATTAACCACAGAGAGCATACATGAAAATCAACTTATTATATTATAACAGTGTATATCATGACCTGTACTGTATAGTGTGATCTAAAATAGTGTATATTGTTAGCTAAAACAGTCTATATCATGACTTATATTGTATAGTGTGACCTAAAAATTAGTAACTGTATATTATTACCTAAACAGTGATGACCTATAACAACAAACAGTCTATAGTGTAATTAATGGCCAATTCTAACTTACATGTGATGCAACAGGTGGTGAAAACATCTCAGGTGAAGTCAGGGATGTAGCACACTCTAAGATTTCACCAATCGATTTCTCCCATTGGGTTCAGAGTAGCCACAGCATGAAAAATTACAACAAGCCATTTCCAGACACGCCTCATACTTAGCATAAGGAATATCATATCCCTCTTCCTAATGCCTACTGAAAAGCTCATCTTTCTCTGGAGGGAAGGAATGGAGAAAGTCCATACAAATATCAGCATTAGGGTTTATAGTGACAGGAGAATCTGTGGCTACAGGAGGTTGTGGTGTCAGTGGAGTCAGGAGGGGTTGTAGCATCAGCAGGGTTAGTGGTACTAGTATTGCCTGAAGGTGTATTGCTGCTAGAGGGTGGAGTGTCTCCCAAGATGAATCAGCATAATCAGGGTCAAAGGTAAAAATTGTATTCTGATAGAAGGGATGCACACCACACTTCTTGAAGCCAGCCACAATATTGGATGGTGTCAGTGCTGGAATCAGAGAACACCTAAAATAATAAAACTATATACATAATAATACACTCTATTATGTTATGTAAACATAATGCAACAATGTAAACAACAACAGGATATTTACCTTATTAAAATTGTATTTGGTGATAACACTAGGATTAGACTGAAGAATCTGATCAGCAATGCTTGAGGGCTCCAAAGACTGAGTGAGCAGTCAAAAGGTTGAGATGCATGAGAACGGAGGGTTGGGAGATAAAAAAGGATGATGTTTTCTTTCTGTGCCCATCTCAATGCTCACAGGCTCACATTATGAGTTGAGTCTGTCAAGAAATAAAAGGAGTAAAATTATCAGTAATCTTGGAACTGTATATAGTTCATAAGCCAATGACCAAAAAAGTTCTTGGTCTGTCCATTCTTTACCAGACATGCCAAAATATTTGGGATACAAGGATCAAGGGGAATACCACATTCATCCATATATTTGTTTGGAAGTTACCTAATTTCACCAAGTACTTCTCAAGGAGGTTGAAGTGGTTCTTCAACACAACCCAGTTAGTACAGTCCATACAAACAAAGTTGCGTCTCCATGCTGAAGTGACAGCTCTGGATTCCACTGCATCAACCTCCTAAACCACCCACTTGACAGTCTGGTTGTAGAACATCTTCCTCTCCTGCTGCTACATTTTCTAAGCACTTGCTTCCAGGTCTTGCCATATCTCAATGGAGAATAAAACAGAGGGTCCACGGAAAAGAATGAGCTCATCTGTGTTGTACTATAAGCATTATAAATAAAGAAACAAGGAATAATAGGCATAGGAAGGGAGGTGTCTGGGACAACCATGTAATATCTGAAACAAAATCTTTATAGACTCAGCCCTATATAGTATTATTATTCATGAAATACAAGTAGAGGTCAAAGTCTTTATAGACTCAGCCCTATATAGTATTGTTATTTATTGAATACAAGTAGAGGTCAAAGTATATACAAAGAGTGCTCTATTTAAACGAGTGACGGAATTTCTATACTCGACTCTTTTCAAATTGATGGAAATAATATGATATAGTGATTTCATGCTTTTATAAAACCTCATCTTTCACTGGTAAAGAGAGATACTTACCATTACTGGGAATAGATGGACTGAGAACTGAGACTGGTGAGGTGGGAGAGACAACTAAAGGGAAAGAAACATATCACAATGACTACCATAGAGAGATTAGAACTATGGCCAGTTCAACAAGTGATAGGATATGGGAAATTATTACTAAAGATAATTGTGTGGGCGAGTAAATTCAGTTAAATAGAAGTACAAGAACATAACATAAATATACCGTATTTCCTGAAATTTTCGTTTATTAATAATTCATTTTTCAAATTTTCATGTTGTTTTAATTTCGGAAGAGCCTAGGGAGCCCAGCATGCTGCGCTCTGGCATCTCCAATTATTCAACTTTTTAAATTTCGTAATAAAAGTGACATCCAAAATTAAAACAATGACAAAAATTTCAGCAAATATGGTAATACTTTTTCCCTGCACTGACCACACCCCCCTGTGTAGAAATTCATCTGCTCTCCCTCCCATCATCAAAAAACAAAACTTTTGAGCTATAGGCATCAAATGTAAGTTATGTACTAATAAATGACACAGTAATAGCATCAAATATAAAATTACTGACAAATAAATTATTTTATTCCTGACATTCATGACTGAATTATTAACTATTCTCTACCACTTCATCTGATTCTAGTTTACAACATTATGCCAATACTTAATCACATAGCAGTAGAATAAATACCTAATATTACTACATACCAATAATGGTGACTTTGGTAAGGAGGCTTCAAGTTTTTATGTATAGGTACAAAATTATAGGGTCTTCATTTATGCTTTGTAAAGGGTCCACAAAAATTTGGTAAAAGGTCCTTAAAATTTAATAATGAGGTAAAGGTCATCCAGTGTAGAAAATTGCTCATGGGAAAAGTACACTTTTAGAAATAGCCAACTTGACTGACTAGGTCCTAGTGGGCTGTCCACTGATCCAATGTGACTTGAATTATCATCATTTGAGGACACATGCTGATAGGCTGGAGGAGGTGTGTCTAAAAGTTATAAAGATATGATTTGATTAATATGCTGTATATCCTCTCCTGTGTATAAAACAGTGAGAATTCACTACTTATATTATTTACTCCACATACCCGGGCTTCTCGTAATACTGGTGTAAAGGTGGACAACTTGAATTTGTTTCCTCTTCCACATGTGACCTAAGAACCACCCTTATTTAGCACTGGGAAGCATACTAAAGTCCATCATATCTACATCTTTTTGTGATGCTGTAAAAATGGTTTCTTACATGTTCATTAATCTGAAGTAGATGCATAGCTCAGGCCAGACATGTACCTTACCACATAGAGATACAGTCTGTTCTCTCTAATAGTCCACTTCCCTAATAGTCCATTCTCTATAATAGTCCATCCTGACCAGTCTGACCAGCCAGCCAGTCTATTAGAGAGTTCAATGCAAGATTTGCAAGTGGTAGATTTTGCATGTTTCCAGATATTTTTCTCATGCCATTACTTAAAACATGCAGTGAAACTGAAGCTGTTTAATGTGAGCTTTGTACTCTTCTAGATAGTACAACAATAGTGTTATTATACATGTACTTATCATCATCTCTAAATCAAGAATGTGTCATTTAGACCACTTCCTTCCTCCATCAAACTGAATCCCTCCAAACAACACTGCATGGTGGTCATCAATCATGGTAAAGGAGAAATTACTGCAGGGAGGAGGCCTTGTCCCGTTGACTTTAGGGGATGACCATGTACCTAAAGGATAACTATTTTAATCACTGTTACTCCATCTTTATAGAGATCGGAATGCTAGCTATAAACACAACTTCTTTAGTGGTCATGAAGTATAATGGATGTGCATCACTAAGGATTGTCTTGGTATTTAATCTTACTTTACGACTATGTACTGTCAGGAAAATCTATCTCATTACCAGGAAACAACTACTGCTAATAGCTACATACATGTATAATACTACCTCATTGTGCTCAGAAAAATTCTATTAAATTGTTGTAGCTTGCTAACACTCAGAGAAATAATTTGCAGAGGCTGAAGCCTTGCTTGTAAATATCTTGTATATTTTGTACAAGTACCTTGTAAAGTGATGTAATTATTATTAAGATAGCAAAATTATCACCAGAAGGAATCAAGATACTAGAAGTAATAATATGAACACAGATTTGCAGGTTTTGATACAACCATCATGTGATGAAATAGCCTACAGAACTACATTCTC
>OZ024670.1:2059380-2091865 GCA_964016965.1 Diacarnus erythraeanus
TTTATGCACATGACATACATGAATGGTCTGTTGTCATGTAAGTCATAATTGTTGACACAACATTAGGTGACATGAATGAATTTGGGAATCTTCCTGTAGGTGGGGGACTCACCATTTAAACACTCAATTTTAATCATGGCTACATGTAGCTACCCACTATTGGATATCAATTTCACATTTAATTTTACTTGTGTATAGATGAAAAATTGAACTCCCAAGGACTTGATTAAAATTAATACAATGATAATAATAATATTATTATTATGACACTATAATTTAGGTGTGGCATTTAAAATAACTCACCTTCTTTAAGATCAAACACATGGAGTTCATTAGTCAAATAATCCTTGTAGCTTGCACCTGGTGGAGTGTGGTCTGTGAGGAAATCATGAATGTACCCACTAAATAGCACCAGTTTGGCTTGATAGAACACCATTCCACACATACTTTTCTTCATTGGACCACCATTGGTATGTGGTGATAGTTGCTTCCAAATGCAAGTTTTGGTGTCTAACTGATTAAGGGTACCTTGCAGTGATGCTCCATCCCATCCTCCATATGTATATATTGTCCTGAACTTGCACAGGCACACCCATACAGTCCGGGAGGTGGAGATCCTTTAGTGACTATCTTGTTCCATGTCTCCAGGTGAGTGTTAAATATCTCAACACCAGATTCTAGTTCAGCCTTTCTCTTAGAAAAGTCTTCAGTTAAACCTCCCCATAAATAGAGTCGTTCTTCCACCCCAGCAGCAAAGTGGTAACATCGAGGTAAAGGTTCATAACGTGAATTATCGCAGTGGCTACGATGCCAGTGTCATAACGTATTACGTCCTAGAAGAATTGCATCCTACCCGGACGTATGCCTAGGATTTACGTCCGGAGGAAGCAGATATCTTGCGACTAGGGTCTTTAGAATTACGTCCTAGCTTACTGAATAACGTCCTCGTATACCTCGTAATAATTTAGATGTTATAACAATTAAATGACTCATGTTATTTTATACTAATGTCAACTTTTCAGTCCAGAAGAGATTCAGCAATGTTATCTACATTTGATCTAAATACTACCTATTACATAGCTATAGCTGTACACAAGCTTAATAATAACAATTTGCATTATAATTATGCCCCAAACAAACAAACAAAAAAACAAAAAAACTATGTAGCTAGTGTCAGGTTAGCAATAGGGCAGTTAAACATCTACTCCAATTAGCTATTACTTGTGTCCATTTGTCCATTACTTAACCTCAGTTTTAACTCACTAGTTATGTCTCAAATATTATTATGTTAAAGGTGCTGATAGGAGACATCATAGTTATTATTATAATTGTTCTACATTACATAATTATAGATTTATAATAATAGCTAGCTAGCTAATTATTATCTTAATAAGCTACCAGACTTACTATACAACACCACTGATGGATAAGAAAGACAATTACATAGCTAGCTAGCTAGCTAACTGATGACAATATTGCAGAAATTAAATAACTAAAATTAATGCTACTTGTATGGAGAAATTCTACAATCTCTTTCACCTGATAGTATAGCTATGTGGTTTTTCCAATTCATAAATTTAGCTACCTGCAGTTGCTTTCATCATATTTAGTGTTGTTTCTTGATGAAATTGTACAATATTAGCTTAAAAAGCACTAGTGGTAGCAATAGAGAAACAAGGCTATTATAAATTACACTTCAATGAACAAAATGCTTGAGTGTCCCTTACTATATAATACTGCTGCTATAGTATATAATCATCATCATTATAGAAATAATATTTATGTTACTTATGATATCAGATGACATATACATTGTCAAGACTTTTTCTACAGAGCCTCTGATACTATAAAGAGCAATGAAGAAATGCGAAATATTATTACACAATGAGTCACCTGCACAAACCATTCAAAGGACTTCTATTTAGCAACTATCTTATTTACCCTTCCTAGGTAGTTAGATAGATTGACCGTGGCTGAAGGTTTATTTATTGCAGGTAGGACGTTATTCCTTAGCATAGGACGTAAATCGTTATCGGCTTGCGTCCTAGGGACGTAGATAGGTAGAGGACGTAATATGTTATGACAACCGGGTAGGACGCAATTCTTCTAGGACGTAATACGTTATGACACCGGTACCGTGACTCTAGACACAGCTATATATATATTGTCCTGAACTTGCACAGGAACCCGAATACAGCCCAGGAGGTGGAGATCCTTTAGTGACTATCTTGTCCCCAAGACTCCAGGTGAGTGTTAAATATCTCAACACTAGATTCTAGTTCAGCCTTTCTCTTACGAAAGTCTTCAGTTCTACCTCCCCATACAAAGAGTCGTTCCTCCGCTAGAGCAGCAAAGTGGTTCACTCCAGGCAACGGCTCATAGGATGAGATAGCCATCACATCAGGGCACCACCAGCGCGGCCCGCCCACCGCCCTTTAAAATCAATCACGTGATGGTGATGATTTGGATCGATCGATGATGATAATAGTAGTAATGATGATGATGATGATAGCAACAACAACAACAACAACAACAACAACAATTATTATTATTATTATTATTATTATTATTATTATTATTATTATTATTATTATTATTATTATTATTATTATTATTATTATTATTATTATTATTATTATTATTATTATTATTATTATTATTATTATTATTATTATTATTATTATTATTATTATTATTATTATTATTATTATTATTATTATTATTATTATTATTATTATTATTATTAAGTATGATAATTAGCAAAAAAATTATAATAAGTGAAACAACATGAAATTATCTCATATAAAATATTGGTCTTTGTGTTAAAGCATGTTAGCTCACTTAACTAATTGAACTGTGTTATAGAATAATGATAGACTGATAGCTAACTACCTCATAGTTGTTGCTAAAATTAATAGATAGTGTTTTCTTTATTGCTGGCTATAGCTAATATTGTTGTGAAATTTCCTATATATGTAAAGAGTGTCATAGATATGTGTTAACTGCTCTAGTGTGACATTAGTGATGTTTAAATACATCTGATCAAAATAACTATTGTAAAATAACTTATAGTCTATTGAGTGGCAGATTATTTTGACATGCAGAAGGAGTAGGTTTGACTCTATCTCTAGAACAATCTCTGCTACCTTATAGCTGCTTTGATGGAGTAATAATCATGAATTATATACTAGATTGTCTCATAAATTTGTGTCTCTGTCATGAGGCTGGTTGGAGTTGAGGTTTGGCTGCAATAATGAAGATTAATATGCTTGTGAGGATCCTGAAGTATATATTAATAAACCACTAGCTCAGTAACTTAATTAGATTCATTGTCAGAGTAAAACATAAGGCTGTACTGTATCTAGCCCTAGCCCTAGCCCTAGCTTATAGCAATAGTACAATTGACAATGATGTAATCTGAATATGAATGTGGAAAAGGAGCCTAAATTTAGCTAACCAGAATAGTGGAACTGACTATAAGTAGCTAGAAAAGAATCACTCACAGAATCACTCACAAAATCACTCACAAGAGGAGAGGGAGGCAGAACTATTATTGGTTACAAACAGTCCAAGATCATGTGGTGCCCAGTAGATATAATACACACCTCCTCCCTCCCTCCCTCCTTCCCTTCCCCACCCACCAACCAGAGAATCCTATTTAACACAAAATAATAAAAATTAATAATCATTTTTTGTATAATTATAATAATAATGTTGTCACAGTCTGTACATAGCAGCCTAGCCAGCCAACAGCTTTGCTAGCTAATTTGGGCATGGAGTTATCTGTGGCTTGCAGAATACACTGTAAGGAAGGTAAGTATTCTTGTGTACCATGTCAAGGAACTGTGAATCAGACCCAGGAGGAAGAATTGGTGATCGAGTCATGATCATCGAACCTTCAAAGCTCCATTGCAGTACGTTACCACAATAGTATACAAGTACTGAAGAATTGTCTGCTGTTCCGTCTAAGGTAAACCAGCGGATATGGAAAGGAAATCCGTAAAAGTAATAATCAATGTCTATGACTTCTCCAGGATCTGTATTTTCAAGACTGACATATATAGTACCGTTAACAAGAACAAAAGAATTGTTGGTGGTTAATGCTTCAAAAGTAGGTCTGTAAAAGAACTGGTTATCCTCAAATTCTACTGCATCGAAGAAGGTGTGCTGGCATGTAGCACAATCATAAGTGGGGTGGTATCCTCTGACGATCCACCATCCACCCTTGAGGTCACTCACTTGAAACCTTCTTGTTAAGGCCAAGTACTTACAGTTACTATAAATTGGAGGCAAGTTGATGCATTTATTATCAGTTAGGCATCTGGAGAGCCCTACAAAGAATTCATCAGCATAACTGAAGATACACGTTTGAGCACAGGATTGAGTCTGTGACTTCAGTAGGGTGGTATCCTTCTCAAATCCATCCAAACATTTAGTCAGGCAAGTTAACAGTTGGCTGCATTTAGGATAAATGTTACATGTGTAGTAAGCTGAGGCACAGTTTTCATTCAGGCATGTCAAGTTTACAGGTCCATCTTCAGGTAGCATGAAACTAGACTGCTGAGATATACTCGGTGAGAACAATGTCACAATTGGTAGAAGTAACACAGAGAAAATTGTCAGATACCTCATTCTATAGCTTATTAATAGAACACAGCTGGCTGTAGCTATATAGCTAACTTACTAAACAATTTAAGAGCTAAGTACAGTTCTTAGGGGTGTAACTTGTGACAAAGCTATTATCCGACCATGAATATTACTATTAGCTCTATGATTATTTGATTCATGCTGTAGACAAAACTCTTATCATCTGTAACACTCACTGACCAATCAGCTGCCTAACAGAACATAACATTATAATAAATTATTATTATGAATTAGGACTAGCCTATCAAAACTTTGATAGTTTAAGTTTGAACGAGATCATTATACTGAGGATTCTTGGTAATGTAATGTTGGATGTAAGTGCAGGTCGGCCTCACTTTCAGATTCTTTGTTCGTGCATAATTCAGTGCATGCTGCATTAAAACAAGAACATCATTGGTTATTTGGATGCTATCATTATGTATTTTGGAAATACATGATTGGCTAATTGTCACAAAACAGCTTAAGCTTAAATTGCTGCTTTTCTAAATGTGAAAAGCAAAACATTCACTGGAATAAATACAGGTCTATGAAATAATGTACTCTAATTCGGCCACCTTTATTAGAGGGATAGCTTAATTACAAAGGTAAACTTGTATTACGACTGGAAGTCTGGGACATTTTAACTGGACTTAATATTGGGGGGTGAGAGTAGCCTTATTTAAAGTTATTTTTTTATAAAAGTGTGTTAGCTATTACAGTGTCCTTCAGACCAACAATTTGTACTACTCCTAATATTATGTAGCTAGCTATGTTTTAATTATTATAGCATTAAGTATAATGTTGGTTACACCCTTCGTTCATACATACATAGATAGAATTTCCCTAGCAACCACACCTTATAGTGGTGATTTCCTTAGCAACCAGTATGTTTTTTGATAAAGACATCCCATGTTTAGAACTACTGAACAATTAATGACAATTGCCCTAAAAGAGAACATTAGCTACTGCTCATAAGCAAGTAAATTGATTCTTCCTTTATGGATGCATTACTGCAAATTAACAGAGTTGTTCCAAACTTTTGGCCAGTACTGATAAAAACTACCTGAGCAAGGACTCCACCTATTCCTTTCCCTCGCTGGCTGCTCGGGACTTCAGTGTGATAAAGATCCATGATATCTCCTTTCAATACAAATTGTAATATTGCTTCCTCACCTACAACAAAATAGGTACTTGTCTTTCCAGTTCTCCATCACATGCTGTACTAGTTAGCTAGTTTTAGGTGAAAGATGCACATTATACAAAACCTAGGTCCAATTAGCTGGTGCCCAACTATTCAAAGAGGAGTATACGTACACAGTGCATTAAACCACAGCATGAATTCTCTGGGACATATATTTGTCCCACAATACTCAACTTCCTCCAAGAGAGCCAAGATGATGATGTTTAGATTTCTCTTATAGAGTTGTCTAATTGATGAAGGTTAACTAATAGTGGGTGTGGCTTGTACTAGTTTTCATTTAACCTATAAAGCAACAAGTTTAGTAGCTAGATGGAGTAGCACAGAAATGTGATCCCTCCAAGTACATAATAGATATGTACAGGATGTGACTAATAGTGACTTATTGTGACTAATTAGTGACAAATAGCACAAAAGTGTCCCCACCACAGTACAGAATATAGGTCCTGTTTTCTCAGGCTCTCTGACTATTCATGAGTAGCTGCATGATCTTGATTGTCAGTGGTTATATAGCTACACTAGTTATTCATAATACTCATGATAACGATTACTTAGTGGCAAAACCTAATCTATACAACAGTAATACTGGATTACCAATAATTAGGGATAAGGGTGCATGCCATGGGTGTCTTGAATGTTTAGACTTCAGTCTCCTAATTAGCTTAAACTTGAATAATGGCAAGCTATGCATCATTTTAAAGTTTGATGTGATGCTGAACAGCCTAGGAAGTGATGGTCATTCACCACTAGTAAGAACATGAAACTAGTAGGTGACTATCAACAGATTGATGGTGCTAGCTGTATGAGTTGATAGCTATAGCCCAAGAGTAAAGATACTCTCTCTATTCTGTACTTTTTGGGTCTGTTTAGAGTAGCTTTTGTATATCTAGCTACTTGTGTACACTATGTCATGAGCCACCAATTATTTACAATAGCTTTCTCTGAAAACTTGAAAGCAGTGGGCTCTTCATATGTAACATAATATTCAGATTACAATTATTATAATCGTTCAGATTGTCGGTATGTACTTATTGCACTGTATCTAACCCTCCCTAACATGGAGAAATACAGATGTCTTATTTGGTAAAGTATCGTCCAAGTCATCAAACGCTTTTGTTCACAACGATCGACACTGAGGTGAACTCTTCTCCTCCTTTAGACCAGAACCAGATATCTATATACCTCTACTTTAGCTAACTTCAATCTGAGTATTAGCTAGTATAGATACCTGTATCGAGCGAAATGTAAAATCTGGACTCGATTTCATCTAATTGGATCTCCATGATAATTTCTAGAGCCCTTATTCTTTTAAGAGAAGCTGAATAAGTAGGAGGGGCTGCGAAAAGGAAGTAAACTTAACTCAAAACCTCCAGATGTCTGAGTTGGAAAGCAGAGAGGACTGGTTTTCCGTCTTGGATAGCGTAGACACAATTATTTTTGACTGTGATGGTGAGTCAGGAAGTTTCAATTAATTATCTGCTAGAACTTAAATTTACCATCTAGTAACATACTACACAATGTACAGAGAAGAAGAGACACTCCACTCACCCATGATATGTTTGGCAAATATTTTGTAGTTTTATAGTTAAATTTGTCACTGCTATGAATTACTAATTTTGATGGTAAGATAAAATTAATAGACAGTCTCATTTGTCAGATCCTGTCCGAGCCTTTAAAAAAGGGTCTGGCATCCTTACAAAGATTTTTTTAGATTCCTCCATTAAATCCTCATAGCTCTCTGCCATTAATACTTCTGGTAGATTCCTGGAAAAAGTATGTCAGATCCTTTACTACCTGATAGTGAGATTAGCTATGTTATACTTGCATGCTCAGCACTCTCCTAAAGGAATGGTTGTGAGGTGGAGTTTAAAATCACATTGAAGAATTTAAGCTCCACCCGCACCTAGGATATACCTGTATATCCAGTCCATCTAGAGAGAGAGAGTAGTAATGCTAGAATGTTCACATGACATAATAATAACAATTATAGGAAAAGGCATAGAATAGACTGCCAAGAAAGCTGTTAGTACCTGGACTAAGGGTTAAGTGTGGCCCTTGGGGAACATAACTAGTGCTATATAGTGTGTACCACACTTAGCTATGTGTGGTGGAGTTTATAGCAATGCATTACCACATATAACACCACAAACCTCATACACATGCATGACACATGCAAAGATCACCACTTAAAGTAGCATTATGATTATTAGATTACTCTAAGCATATGTAATCATTAATGACTGGCTCTGTCCATTGTTATGTTGCCAATTCACAACATCTCAGTGCTCAGAGATGCTTATCATAGAGGATTTTTTAGGAGATGGGTTACTGGTGGATCAATAAAGCATGGAAATGTGTGGAGGTTGGAAGCATCCCCCTTCCCTCCCTTCCCTGGAAAAATTTTGAGGATTTGACTAAGTTTGACAAGTAATTTAAAGCCTATATATAATATGCTGCTTGGGAGTTTCCATGCCCTTGCATTATCATCAATTCATTCTACTGATTTCTCAAATAATGTTTTCTCAAATTCTCTAGTTTCCTCCCTCTGTATCCTGTTATGCTGGCATTATTATTTCCATCAAGCCTAGCTATTATCATAGCCATAACATTTTAGGGTACAGTATTTTGTGGGAATCATTGATCTACAATGTTTAGAATCAATTGTGTGTGCTTACCACACCTCTACAGAAGAGGTCATTTGACAGCCTCCCATCCCATGTGGAAGGTTTCTGAGGTAGCAACTTACCTCCTCTAAGTATTGTAATGATACAACTAGCATTCTAGTTGTCATTGGTATGCCCTCTAGTGCAATAAAATAGGATGTGGTTTCCTGTTACCACAAGAAGAGTTAATCTAATCTGGGTAATGGTTATATTCTGTGAGTTCAAAAATTATTTATCTGTAATAGTTTTCAAGTTCTATTGATGATATTATATAGCATGACTGAACTTGATAGATCTTGCTGTACTGGAGAAACGTTTTGGGAAATCAAGTTCTGGATATGTTGATATTCCGGACTCTCACGATGAATAGATCTTCCACAAAGACAAAGCATCTGTTCGAGTAAATCGTTTAGGATTTCATCAGGAATTCCAATCGGTGCCTTATTGCTCTGAAGAATTTCTAATGCTTTTGTTATAACAGGTTTCGCTAGCGGAATAAAACCATCATTAGCAAGTTGCAGAACTTTTTCCTGGCATTTGTCTTTTTCACCACCCAGACGTTTCAGATTTGCTTTGATTTCCTTTTCTTCTTCAAAAAGTTGGCTGGTTTCCGCAAACTGTATAAGGCGATTGTCTATATCTTGTTTATGCCTCTGCGCAATTTTGATCTTTTTTTGTATATCTTTGATTTCCTCTGAACTCTTCATACAAAGTGTTTCCTTTTTCTCTTTTTCATTAATTAATGTCTTTAAGCCATCTGGCACATATTTTTTTAATTCGCGCTGATAATATTGGGCTGCGCGTTCTAAATGCGTTATGCCACGCTCAAAAACCTCAATTCTCAGAACATCACGGACTGCGTTTTTAATTTCCTCTTCATTCCCAGGTCTGGCGAAATTATCTATTTTCTCACCATCGAAAAAGAAGTGCGCACTCACATCTTTAGGAATAATGGATTCGATTTTATCTGATGCAGCAGCATCCAGATCTGGTGGCTCAGCCTCCCTTTGCAGCAAAAAAGTCGTTTTATTCCTGCGAAGCCATTGGCATCTTCGCTCAGCTCGGTACCTAATCCCTTGGTCATTAAAACCGATTTCTACTATGGTATCAGCGTTTTCTCCTTGTGCTATAACACGTCTATTCACGAATTCACGAGTGTTTTCTTTAAAAAATGAATCTCCATACAAGCACCAGTTAAGAGCGGTAAGCAAAGATGTCTTTCCTGTACCATTAGCTCCGCTGATAACTGTCACATTTTGGTATTCATCAGTAGCGAAATGAATAATTTGCTCACCATAATATGGACAAAAATTTTTTAACTTAATATAACGAAATATCATAGAGTGTCAACTTCCTTTTCAATAATTTTCTGAATATCTTCAATAATACCGCGAGGATTTCGCATATGTAGTTTTCGATGTTCGGCTGTAAGGACTTTACGAATTACACTTTCTATTTTCTTAGTTAAGTCTGTATTTGTTTCTGGTAACTGTTTCTTTTCTTTCATCAAGATACTCCTAACACCCCTAACAGGTTGTAATCCTTAGCAAGTTCCCATATTTTATCACGTGCTTCAAATTTATTTAAGGCCATTCCAGCAAATTCGTTGAATCGTTTCAATTCCCGTTCAACAATTTTGCGCTCGGTGGCAAAAGAGGCACTCCGGTATTGCAGATATTCCAGAGGAGGTACTGCAATGAGATCATGAATCTCTGCGTGTTCTTTACCAGGAGACTGTCGGAGAATCCTCCCACGCCGTTGAATAAATTCTTTCGGATTACTACTACTCGCGAGGATGTAAGCAGTTCGGGTACTCGGCACGTCAACGCCTTCATCTAAACATTTCATTGCCACCAGGGCCTGGAGGTGCCCAGATGCGAACATTTTTAATAGTTCTTGCCTTTCAACAGCGGATTCCTCCGCTGTAAATTTCGCGACGCGTAATCCTAAATCGGTTAACAATTCAAGGACTGGAGCGATTCGCCCAGGAGCACAATAAAACAATGTATGATGCAGTGAGTCAACTTTGTCAGTCAATAATTCTGCTAACTTTGTCAGTTTGTTTTCCGCTCGATTAAGTAGCGTCGCCCGTTTTATCAGCAATCGTTCAAGTGCTTCACTTATTTCACCAGATTCTGTCTGATGATAAAGCTTTGAAATCCTTTCCGTGAGCCGTTCGTACTCCTCAAATTCTTCATCAGTCAATTCAACAAGATGTGGATGATAATAGTAAGGGCAGAGGTAACCGTCTTTAATTGCTTTGTCCAGAGAAAAATTGTAAACTGTATCTCCAAAATATGCCTTGAGTGCCGTTGTACCTGATTCGTCAAACCACCGGTTAGGTGTTGCGGACAAGCCGAGACGGGAATTAAAAATATCGGTCAATCTTTTGCGACTCCGTTCTGCTCCAAGATGGTGAACCTCATCTGCCACTAAAACAGCACCGCGTTTCAATTTAGATAGCAGCTTTTGCATAGTCTCAGCAATAAAAGTGGTTTGTGTTGTAATTGTACAGACAACATCGCGAACACCCCAATTGTATCGTACTAAGGCGGTATTAAGCCGATTCACCCAGGTTGCAGAGTTTTTATATGCGAGGATGGGTTCAAATCCAAACCTGACAGCCTCCTCATACCATTGATCAACGAGATGTTGGTATGGGCATGCAATAACTACAAACAGTTGCTTCTTTTCCGCTCTCAGTTTAGCAAGTGCAGAAAGAGCCGTAATCGTTTTGCCTGTGCCTGTTGCCATCTCCCATAAACCGCGGCATCCGCTTTCAAACCATGCATCAATCGCTTCAGTTTGATACTTTCTTAGGACTATGTCTTTTGGCAGATACGGAACGGCCTGTTCAATGATTGCCGGCTTATCTGCTGCCTCTACTTGTCCTGTTTCATACACCGTCTGATGGATTAAAAGTTCCTTTGCAACCGCGCTTAGAAAATCTACGACTTCCAGTTTGTCCGTTGTATTATTCCATAACCGATTAAAATTATCAATTTTTTGTTGGACTCGCTCATGTTCATCGTCCCATGACCAATGAACATCAACGAATTCAAAATTATTTAGCAATCCACCAACGGTCTCATTTTGTGAGCCTGCAAAGGCGACCGCATTATCCATATCATCCAAGAAAACACCTATCTTTTCGTGATAGATTGCTTGTGGATTAAACGCGCTTGTATTCAAGGGACGTGCGATTTTGATGTCTAAATGTCCGTGGGCAATGAGCCATGTGAGCATCGTCAGCCGGTCGTGGGTAACCTCTTCAAAACCGCAATTAAGGGAAGGAGCGAGATTGCGTTCCTTTGCATCGTAGCCTCGTTGGATTGCCTGTATGTCATCTGTCATTAATTTAGGACCGGTCACAAGTTTCATCTGCCCGTCGTGGCGGATGAAACTTGCCAATCCTCTGGCATTGAGTGCCAGACCGTTGCTGGTAAAATAGCCAACCGCTCGCCAGTACTGTGTAGCGTTTCTCAGGCACGGCGTATAAAAGTCTTTGACGAGGTTTGATCCATCAGAGCGATATTCGTACTTTAGTTGGGTTTCTTTAAGAGACATGAAAGTTTTCCAAAAGGTTAACTGCTTTCTAACAAGACGACTTTAACATATTTTGCAAAAAATGTCAAAATTTCCCTGACACTATCAAAATCCGTGTAATCCGCGATTCAAACAAAAAAATCCTGATTCTGACAGACACCAATCGCCAGCAACCAACTGCTAACCGCCAAATTATTTTTCTTTTAAGTTAAAACCATATTCCTGTCTGTATTTTTACGGAGAATGCATTTATTCAACGCCACAAATTCGCATGACACCTCTGCTAAAAAATCCCCGTAAATCCCACTGAAAGCCGAAGGTTAATTTTATATTTGACAAATTTTTGAGAAAAAAGTAAAATATATAACACATCACAAAGAACATCACTACTCAAAACATTTTTTTCATTGTATATCTCCTATTTTGTCCTATATTTTTCCTGACTCAAAACTTATGGAATGGAGTCCATATTTTAAATGTGAGCATATTTCAGCGTAATTTTCAAGAAATTTGTAATACGTTCAATATCTATAATATGCCCAAGATACTATCAAATTTGGTTTGATTTAATTCTACACCGTTTTTTTCTTGATTTTTATTTCAAAATTTTGTTATACTTAGTAGAAAGAACTTGAACGCGTGTGAATTGTCGGTATCAGGAACGAGATAATGAAATGTTTTAAAAAGAAAAAGAGGGCTGCCGCCCCTTTAATTTCGCTACTCATTTACCTTATCATAATCCCGATGCAGCTGTCGGGCTACGTGCTATGCATCGGCGCAGATGGTCACGTTGCCCTTGAAGGCTTTATCAGTGGGCACTGTACAGACCCGCACGCTTCTGACTCGGAACACGCAGAGGTCACGATTGCCGGAACTCCTACGGAAGAAGACCACAGCGGTTCGTGTATCGATCTCGCCATTTTTGTCCCATTAAACGCCCACTTATACCTCGTTCCTACCAACGATGAGGCAATACATCCTGATGTCTCCTCATTTGCCCTCGGGACACTCCCAAAGGGCACCTCTGTGACTTTACCGCTTACGCATCCGCAGCACCTCTCGCTGTTCATTAACCCGACGCTCAAATACCTTCTCACCACAACTCTTCTCATTTAAACCTTGCTTCCATCCTGTCTATATCCAACACCTTTTGATTGATTTTCTGTTGGTTAAAAGCAAATTCCGTACCAATTTGAACAATACCCACATTGACGAAGTCCTCTACAAAACACAGAGAAAGCACTGCACAAAATGGGGTATTCTTTAGACGCAGTTGCACGAAAAGGGGATCACTTAATAACCGAAGCTGCCTATAACCTTTTAGATAGCAGCTTGGGTTACTTTACAGGGAGGAAAGCATTGCGTACAAAAACTTCATTCAACCACATCTACATAATAGTTGGCATTTGCCTGTTAACATTAATTATGGTGCAAATCCCGTCTGCCTTTTCAAATGGAGAAAGTAGAATTTCACTTGAGGTCGCCATTGAGACAGCATTGCGCGAAAATCCACAACTCAACGCGATTCGTGAAAAAGTTAAAGTCGCACAGGCTCAAATTGATGGTATCGCGCTGCTTGGGAACCCAGAACTCGAAACCGAGTTTGTTGGGGGTGTCCATGCCGAACAGAGTTTTGAATTAACCAAGGCGTTCGAGCTGGGTGGACAACGCGGGCATCGGATACGAATTGCAAAGACGCACCTCAAAAAAGTAGATACCGAACTTGCCAAAGCGTCCCAATCCGTTAGGAAATCAGTGAAAACCGCTTTTTATGAGTTGCTACTTGTCCAAGAGAAACTTAAGTTAGCCAAAGAGATTGTCCAACACAACGAACAGATGCGCGACATCGCGCAGACTCGATTTGAGACCGGTGACATTTCGGTAACACAAGCAAATCTGGCGAACATTCATCTGCAATCGGCACTGCGCGAAACGGCGATGTTAGAGAGCAAATTGCAACTGGCACAACTATCACTCAATGGGTTGATGGGTGCCCCGCTTGAGACAGCACGTGCCGCTGTCGGGGAATTACGCGAAAAGGCATCCCCAGATACACTTCAGAAATTGACACTTGACGCTTTGAAGACGCAAGCCCTTGCCCATCGTAACGATCTAAAGTCGCTGCAGCTAAACGCGCAACTCACTGAAAACGAACTTCGACTCGCGAAGGCGGCGAACATCCCAGAACTGAGTGTTGGGGCCCTTACCGAACGGAGTGTACACGAGAGAGCATTCGGTGTGAAGTTTTCAATGCCATTGCCACTGTTTAATAGGAATCGTGCCGAGATCAATGCCACAAAAGCCCAACAGCAGGTGGATACCGCAGAAATCAATAATGCTGAGAAACAGATTGTTCGAGAGGTTATGGCAGCATTTCTGTCTCTCAGTACCACGCAAAAAATGCTTACCTTTTATGAAGGCGATTCACTGAAACTACTCAACCAAAACCTTAAACTAACGCGTACCGCATACGAGTTAGGGGAAACAGAACTCTTAGAGGTCATTTTGATGCAAAACGAGTTCATCCAAACACGATTTGCTTACCTGGACGCGCTCGCAGCCTACCATAAGGCGTTGGCTGAACTTGAAGCTGCTGTCGGGACAACTCTCGAATCCGTACCATAAATCCGCAATGATTGGTGGATAACACTAAGGAGAAATCAAAATGTTACGCTATTCTCATATCACACTACTTTTGGCAGTCCCCGTTATCATAATAGGCGGCTTGATTACGCTAAACTTCACATTTACACTGACTTGGGCCGAAACACACATTCACGATAAGGAAGGACATACTCACGATGAGGAGGCACATACTCACGATGAGGAGGCACATACCCACGATGAGGAAGGACATACTCACGATGAGGAAGGACATACCCACGATGAGGAAGGACATACCCACGATGAGGAGGCACATACCCACGATGAGGAGGCACATACCCACGATGAGGAGGCACATACCCACGATGAGGAAGGACATACCCACGATGAGGAAGGACATACTCACGATGAGGAAGGACATACCCACGATGAGGAAGCTGGACACGTACACAGTCAAGAGGATACGGTGACACTCACCGATAAAGCGAAAATTAATATCGGTCTGAAGACTGATGAAGTCGATATCCGTGCGATTGAAACGGTTGTATCTGTTCACGGAAACGTAATGGCACACCCAGAACGACAAGCCGTTGTCACACCCAGAACTGGCGGTATCGTGAAACGTATCCATTTCAGCGTTGGCGAAACGCCTAAAAAAGGCGATGTACTGCTTGAATTGGAGAGCCTTGATTTACAGATGGCACAGGTTGAACTCCTTGCAGCGGCATCTCAACAGAAATCGCTTGTATCCAAGTTGGCGAGACTGACAGAGGTTTTCGCCAAGCAAATTCGGCGGGAATTACAAACCCGGCAAATTGACTATTTACAATCGCTTTCCGAATTACAGCAGCTGCAAATGACGGTCAAAAAACGTAAAGCCCTCGCCGGAACGCAGATTACCTCAGCATTGGAACAGATGCGCCTTAGATTGGTCAAGGCTGATGTTGAACTTCAACCGCTTGATCTCACACTCAAAAGGATTGAGACCCTCACAAGAGGGGGTATATCAGCGCGGAAGGAATTTATTGCGAAACAGGCAGAGTATAAGAAAGCGAAAAATGAGTTAGCAGATGCGAAGCGACAATTCCATATCCTCGGCATCAGCGAACAAACGTTGGAAAAGATCCTACGCGATAATGGGCAGACCCCCATTCGCTCACTACTGGATACAGAGAACCTGGACTCAGAAACTTTACTTGCAAGATATGCGGTGCTCAGTGAGGACACAACAAACTTGGTTGAGGCAGAAGTGGCATACGAGCTCGCTGCTATCAAGGTTGCAGCAAACAGACAACGCGCCTTGGCTACCGGATTAACCGAAACCCTTCTCGAAACCTTGGCTGAAACTGGTTCAATTGCGTCCTTTGACGATTTATCCACCGATGCATTGATTGAAAATTACCTCGCCTTTGTAGAAAGTTCGGAAGCCCTAGAAGGCGTACTTCAATTGGAAGAAACACTGCGCAATGCGAACATCACCTTAAACAAAGTTCGCCAGAAACTCCAAGTATCCGGACTCACACGTGAAGACATCGACCAGATTATTCAAACAGGTCAACCATCTGCTATGTTCTATGTCAAGGCCCCCGCTTCCGGGCAAATTACCGAGCAGCATGTGACAGTCGGCACAACAGTTGAAAAGAGTGACATACTCTTCTCAATACTGGACACCGATGTTGTCTGGGGTCGAGGGGTAGTTCACGAAGACACACTTGCATTAATTCAGGACAAATGGCAGATAGGCAGTGAGGTCCGTGTCAGCGTCGCTGCTTACCCCCGAACAATTTACACCGGCAAGATTTCTGGCATTTCGGATGTTGTGGAGCCAGTGGAACAGACCGTTCACTTTTGGGCAGAAATCGAAAACCCCGATCACCAGCTTAAACCTGGGATGTTTGCTGACCAGACAATTGTTCTCGACAAAGGCGTTGATGTCTTGAGCATCCCATTGGAGGCAGTGATTGAAGAAGGGGGTAGCCGATTTGTTTTTGTGGCACACGGTGCTGCCTATACAAGGCATGAAATTGTAGTAGGTGCTAAGGACGACCGGTACATAGAGGTGAAAGATGGTGTGCTGCTGGGCGAGCAAGTGGTTGTTCACGGAACGCATCAACTGATGAGAGCGATGGCAGCTCCTACCCAAGCTGTTGATGAACACCATGGGCATTCCCACTAAAGTAACCCAAGTTGCTCCCAACGGATTTTGGACAGAGTAACACAGTTTTTCAGACACGTTCCTCACCCCGTAGGGGTGCTATGTCTATAGAAAACAGTCTATTTAAGTGACCGCACCCCGTAGGGGTGCTATGCCTCTAAAGAAGTGGCAACTCGCGTTAAAGTAGATAGCGGAGGATAATCAATGTGGTCAAAAATCACCGAGGTTTCACTCAAAAACAGACTCCTTGTCATCGCTTGTACGATTGTGGCGATTATCATTGGCTTCAGGATGTTTCAATCGGCACCTATTGATGTCTATCCTGACATCAACCCGCCACGCATTACCGTACTAACAGAGGCACACGGTTGGTCACCTGAGGAGATGGAAACCCTTGTAACGCTACCGATTGAAAGCGCAATGAACGGCACACCCGATGTTACACAGGTTCGGTCTTCGTCAGCAATCGGTTTGTCGCTGGTCTTCGTTGAGTTCGACTGGGGTATGGATACACTCCTTGCGCGGCAGATGGTGTCTGAACGCCTGCAACTTGTTGCGCCGAATTTACCTGCGGACGTGGATGCCCCGGTTATCTTACCGACTTCCTCGCTTTTGGGCGAAATTATAGAATACGCGCTCGTCGATGAAACAGGGAAATTCAGTGAGATGGAGATGCGGGACCTGGCAGATTGGGTCATTCGATATCAGCTGCAATCACAAGGTGGTATCGCTAACGTGATTAATATCGGCGGATACATAAAACAATTTCAAGTTTTCGTCGACCCTGAGCGGTTGATCGGTTACCACCTCTCCCTTGAAGATGTTGCCGCAGCGCTTGAAAAGAGCAACGAAAACTCTGCAGGCGGTTTCCTCATCAAAGCGTCGCGTGAATTGATGATTCGCGGGTTAGGACGGATTTCTACGGTTGCAGACGTTGAAAACGTTGTCGTCGATGTGCGCGGATACGGCACACCTATTTTCGTTAAAGATGTTGCGACAGTAAAAATTGGATCGCTTCCGGAAATTCGGCGCGGCGCGGGGAGCCACAACGGCGAAGAAACCGTTTTAGGCAAAATCATCAAACAGCCGGGTATCAACACGATAAACCTCAGCGATAAAGTAACTGCTGCGTTGAAATCACTTGAGCAGTCAATGCCGGAAGGTGTAAAGATTAAAGTCGAGTACGCACAAGCGGATCTCATTCGCCGGGCCGTGGACACTGTTAAAGATGCCTTACGTGATGGTGCTATCCTCGTCGTTATCATTTTAGCGATCTTCCTTTTTAATATTCGCACCGCCCTGATTACCCTGACAGCGATCCCACTCTCTCTCATCATAGCAGTTATCGCACTACTTTCTCAGGGGGGCACCCTCAACATTATGACACTCGCGGGTTTAGCGATTGCAGTTGGAATGGTGGTTGACGACGCTATTGTGTACGTCGAAAATATTTTCCGACGATTGCAGGAATACTTTCGGCTGCATCATGCAGGCGAGACACCTGACGAAACGCCATCAGAAGTTGTGGCGCGTGCAAGTGATGAAATCCGGGCATCCATCGTTTTTGCGACGTTGATTATCATTCTTGTCTTCGTGCCACTATTTAGTTTAAGTGGTATGGAAGGCAGGATGTTCCAGCCACTCGGTTGGGCTGTTGTCATTTCGATGGCGGCATCGTTACTCGTTGCCCTGACAGTGGTTCCCGTCCTAAGCGATTTACTGTTGACCCGCTTTCGCTGGCCGCGGGTAAGCAAAGAATCCAATTCGGAACCAGCAGCACCGAAGGAGAGTCCGGTAGTTGTGTGGATCAAACGCGCGTATCGTCCAATGCTCGCGCTGGTGATACGTCTACGTTGGGTGGTTGTCGGTTTAGCACTGTTACTGGTCGTGTTGACTGTAACGGCAATTCCGCGTTTGGGTCGTGAATTTTTGCCTGTCATGGATGAAGCCACATTTGTTATTAGTGTCTTTTCACCGCCGGGAACCTCGTTAGGAGAATCAAGCCGTATCGGCAGAGAGATGGAAACGAAGCTCTTAACCATTCCTGAAGTAACGAGTGTCAGTAGTCGCACTGGACGCGCAGAAGCCGATGAACACGCGCACGATGTGAACACGCACGAAATCCTTGTGAACTTTATTCCGCCCGATGAACGCCAAAAAACACGGGAAGCACTCCTCACGGAAGTACGAACGTTGTTATCGCCTGAAAACTTTCCAGGTGTCCTTGTATCTGTCGGTCAACCGATTCAGCATCGGCTCGACCATCTTTTGTCTGGAGTCAGTGCACAAGTGGCACTGAAGTTGTTCGGACCAGACCTTGATACGCTCAGGCAGAAAGCAGCCGAAATTGAAGCAGTCATTTCCGAGATTGAAGGCGCAGCCGATTTACAAGTGGAGCAGCAGGTCCAAGTGGAGCAGCTGCAAATCAAAGTTAAACGCCTTGAAGCGGCGCGCTACGGTTTACGCGTTGAAGACGTTACAGATTTCACAGAAACCGCATTCAAGGGCGAGACAGTCAGCCGGGTTATCCAAGGGCAACGTCAGTACGCGCTCCTGGTTCGGATGGATCCAACCCTTATCAACACCGTTGAATCCATCGAAAACTTAGAACTCCGAACGCCTTCAGGGACATTTGTTCCGTTAAAACAGGTCGCCGATGTCGGTTTCGGCTACGGGCCGAATACGATCAATCGCGAGAACGTCTCTCGGCGTATTGTCATTCAGTGTAACGTCCAAGATCGAGACCTCGGTAATTTTATCGCGGAAGTTCAGCAAGCAATTAACGAACATATTGATCTGCCCGAATCATATTTCCTTACCTACGGCGGACAATTTGAAAGCCAACAGTCCGCACAAAGAAGAATTCTGATTCAGACAGGCTTTGTCGTTATTGGTATTTATGTTCTGCTATTTTTAGCGATGGGTTCATTTCGGCTTTCACTCTTGGTAATGCTGAACCTGCCGTTAGCGTTAATCGGTGGTGTGGTCAGCATTTTCCTCACCGGCGGTGTACTGAGTATCCCCTCAACGGTGGGTTTCATTCTGTTGTTCGGTATTGCTGTCCGAAACGGTATTATCTTGGTAACACACATCAATACGCTGCGTTCAGAAGGCATGTCGCTCTACGATGCCGTCATAAAAGGTGCTGAGGAACGCATCAGTCCAGTGTTGATGACAGCACTAACTACAGGGTTAGGGATGTTACCACTCGCTCTTGCACACGGTTCAGGGGCAGAACTCCAGAAACCGCTTGCAATCGTCATTAGCGGTGGTATGATAACTGCCACGCTTTTAACATTGCTCGTCTTACCGGTCTTGTACTACATCGTCGAATTAAGTTGGATAAGGAGTTTCCAACGTAAACTCGAAAAATTGTAAGTTATAAATTATATGTTTCCGTCTAAACTTCTTTGTGATGCTGAGCGTTTAAGTTTCAGAATCATCGAACTCACGTTGTAAAACTTAGGATTTTGACTTTTTCTAAAATTATTGAAAAATACCTTTTCATGATGGCTTGACGAAAACCAGCTTTACGGATTGGTTCTTCTGTGTGAACGGATTCTATGGGGTTTCGCATTGAGAACGCCTGTTCTACACCTTGAAGCAACTTCTCTCGATACGCGCTAATTTGCTCTGTTTCAGCAAGGATCCCTTCTATTCTGGGAGTCAAGCCGACGACTTCATGTTGTCCATCTACAGACGGGCGAGGGGAGACGCTCTTTACCGCACAGAAGCCGAATTTGACACATCCGGCGTGGGCCCCCAAAGGAGACCGATTTGCCTTTTCTTGGATTGACCAGGACTTGTGGAAAGAAGAGGTTTGGGCGAAATGGGGGTTGAAAGTATTTGATTTCCAAACCATCTATGTCGCATCCCGCCAGGAGGGTGTGTTTCAGCAAATCGTTCCTCAAGAGGGACGACCCGCCCGCGACCCCGTATGGTCTCCAAGGGCGGACGGACTCCTCTACACTCAGAAAATCGACCTTCAATATCAACTCTTCAAAATTCCGGTAGAAGGGGGGGGATCTAAACAACTCACTGACTCCGGAACTAATAGGTATGCTGATTGGTTTGATCCATCGGCTCTATCCATTGAACTTCAAACAGAAAAAATGACAACGATCTGGGGGCAATTGAAACAAAAATAACACCCTTTTTATGAATATAACAACCTACGAAAACTTCCTTTAACCGCCCGAAAACTTCCTTTAACCGCCAAATTATTTTTTTTAAGTTAAAACCATATTCCCGCCTGTATTTTTGTGGAGAATGCATTTATTCAACGCCACAAATTCGCATGACACCTCTGCTAAAAAATCCCCGTAAATCCCACTGAAAGCCGAAGGTTAATTTTATATTTGACAAATTTTTGCGAAAAAAGTAAAATATATGGTAACCTATAGTTGATACTCATATAAAACGATTGCAACTTTGCAACAGAAACGTGTTGATATCGTTTTGTATAATAGGTGATCGCATATCACAATGCAGATTTTTTATACTAACCGATAGGAGATTTCTCACATGAGACTATTTATAGCTGTTGCTGGCGTGCTATGCGCCGCAGCCCTTGTACTTCTGGCACCTACAGCCGACGCTGCCAGTAAAGTAGATGTGTTCATCTACACAGATACAGTGCAATGGATCGGTCAAGCCGCAGCAGTAGAAGAAGCTGAAATACTGGCAGACCTACTTGATGGACAAGACGGAATCGGTGAACTCATTCTCCACGGTCCAGCAAAAGACGTTGAAGCCTGGACGAAAGACCATGCCGTAGACAATGGACACCACCTTATTGTTATGTTTGGTGATGTACCCGTCGAAATTTACGATGTTGGGAAAGACGCAAAGAAAGAAACTCTCGCCGAGGAGTTCCTTGACGCAGGGAATACCTTCTCGAACAGTGCCGACTACTTTTTCTGGGGACAGGGCGGCAGAAATGAAGAAGCCGGTATCAAGAACATGATGGATATCCCTGACATGGTGCAATGGGACGATAACACCGCCATGGAGGTCACCAAAGAGGGGAAAAAACTGACCCCGTCACTTGATGACTACGCAACGGATCGTCCGTTCCATGTTGATAAACTCAAAAACGATTGGGTACTGGAGATCGCATTCGCTTCAGATACAGGAGACCAAAAACCTGACCGCTGTGACCCGTGTATCGTCCACAATACGAAAACGAATGGACGGCTCATCCAGGTCTACCAAACCGCTAACCAAGATGACCCGAAAGGCGAGGTTATCGCCGAAATTATTCTCAACTACTACCTTGAGACTGTCGGCGCACTCGACGTTGACCCTCAAGATAAACTTCCCGCCTTGTGGGGAGATCTTAAAAGAAGGAGATAACAATTAATGCGAAATATTTTTCTCTCACTCACACTTATTGCGTTGATGGCACTGCCGCTAACGCCGGTCCTTGCCGCGGGTGAAGTTGCTATCTACACCGGAACCACGCAGTGGATCGGTAAAGCACCCGCCGACGAGCAGGCACAAATCTGTGTTGATATGCTCAACGATGCCGGTATCTCTAACACATGGTTCGACAGCGACGGCGATATGGATGCCTTGGCGGATTGGATGGAAGACGTTACCGGTGATGATGGACTCGACATCTGTGTCCTCTATGGTGATCTGCCCCCAACACTTTATCCAGATGCCAATGCACAACCCGACGGCACTATCGGTGAAACCTTCATCGAAACTACCGATGGCGATGCGTTTATCAACCACGCCGATTACATGTTCTGGGGCTTGGGGGGTAGAAACGAGGAAGGTGGCCTGCAAAACATGATGGATATCGAGGCTATCACTATGTGGGACGATAACACCGACATGGTCGTCACCTCCGAAGGCGCAGCCATCTCTCCGACGCTCACCGATTTCCAATCTGACCGTCCCTTCCACGTCGACGAATTGGAGGGTGATTGGGCAGTTGAAGTCTCCCTTGCCCAGAGCGACGATGGCACGCGTGCCGATCCGATTATTGTTCGTGACGGGAACCTCGGTCGACTGATTCCAGTGATACAGACAGCGAATGGCGACGAACCGAAAGGCGCAGTTGCTGCTGAAATTATCATCTATCTCATGTCCACAACGCCGGTGGAACCTGCCGATAAGCTCTCCACAACGTGGGGTGCTTTGAAAGCCGTCCAATAAGCATGATTTCCGATCTTGATATGCTGTTGAGAGGCGCGCTTTATAAGCGCGCCTCTCAATAAAAATGCTTGTCGGGGCAGGTCTTGTGTCTGCCCGCTGTTAATTGACCCACCCAACCCTATAGAAATACCTATCTATAGAATTAGTAATGAAGATTAGCAAACTCAGTGGTCTGATTACATTTTCGATCCTTTCCTTGTTTGTATGTGCTTGTCATGATCCAATAGAGTCCCCTCTCGTTGGCACCCTCCCCATTGAAACCATCACGACCCCTAAAGACAATGCCATCATGGTGTATGTCCCCGCCGGTGAGTTTCTCATGGGAACCAGCGACGCAGAGATTGAACACTACAAAGAGATATTTCCACTCCGCGATATTGCCCGATTCGACAACGAACGTCCGCAGCGTACCATCTACCTTGATGCTTTCTACATCGACAAATTTGAGGTAACGAACCGACAATACAAACAATTTCTCAACGAGACAGGTTATGAACCGCAGCACTATCTGGATCGTCTTCCGTATAATGCTCCCGACCTGCCTGCGGTTGTCTTGAAGTGGGAAGATGCCGTCGCGTATGCTGTTTGGGCAGGCAAGCGGTTGCCTACCGAGGCGGAATGGGAGAAAGCCGCACGCGGCACGGATGGACGCATCTGGCCCTGGGGCAACGTGTTTGACGATACAAAACTCAGTGGGAACGATGGCAGAGGACATAGAGACGGCTATAAAGAAACCGCGCCTGTCGGACAATTTCCGCAAGGGGCGAGCCCTTATGGCGTACACGATATGGCAGGCAACCTCTGGGAGTGGGTGGCGGATTGGTACGATCCGAACTATTACCGCACCAACCCTCCGAATGTCAATCCCCAAGGCCCCGAAACTGGCGATGGGCATGTGCTAAAGGGGGGCGGTTGGGCTGAAAATTTAGACTTCACCCGGTGCGCCAGTCGGCTCGGTGGGGAGCCTGGCTCCCTCTTACGCGGGTTTCGGTGTGTGATGGATGCCCCCGAAAGGTAGTTGGGTGATCCTGCCAATCCTTAAATCCTGTAAATCCTGATTCTGACAATACACAACGGACGAACCCAAAACTAAATTCCATCACTCCCTTGACAATCCTCTCGTAAATGCGTATAATAAATAAGCGTGTAGGAGGAGCGTCTATTGAAACGAATTGTCACGCACGCAGACCCAGACCTTGACGCGATTGTGAGTGCTTGGATTGCCCAAGATTTTCTCTTCCAGACGTACGCGTCAGAGGTCTTGTTTGTGAACCGAAAAGTGCCAGAAAAACTCATGCATTCTGCCGATTGCTTGGTAGATGTTGGGAACACATATTGCCCTGAAAACTATAGGTTTGATCACAAACCACCGGCATTTGAGAACAGAAATAGCACGTGTGCGGCGCGGCTCATTTATGAGTACCTGTTAGCTATCGGTGTCGCTGTCAGACACCTTGAGCATTTGGTAGAGATAACCTATCAGGGCGATACACACCGGAATTCAGAAGCACTTAAGCAGAGCCGTGTTGAC
Source organism: Diacarnus erythraeanus (assembly GCA_964016965.1). Classification (NCBI taxonomy): domain Eukaryota; kingdom Metazoa; phylum Porifera; class Demospongiae; order Poecilosclerida; family Podospongiidae; genus Diacarnus; species Diacarnus erythraeanus. Next base: position 2,083,869 of record OZ024670.1, read on the forward strand.
GGCCCCCACGCTAAATTGAAGCAGCTAAAAGCGGCATGCACAGACACAACAGAGGTCTATCAACAGATGGTTCTCTGGCTCAGGAGTTATACAAAAGACTTATGAAGAAACTTATATATTTACTCGTCATCCTGTTTATCACGGCAGGATTCACGGGGGCAGATGAATGGTCCCAATGGCGTGGCGAAAATCGCGAAGGCGTTTGGAAGGAAACCGGAATTATTGAAGCGTTTGAAGGTTCAGAGATTCCAATCCGCTGGCGTGTACCTATCAGTAGCGGTTATAGTGGACCAACCGTCGCCGATGGGCGTGTCTACGTCACCGATAAACTCACAAAACCGAAGCAAGTCGAACGCGTACACTGCTTTGACTGGGAAACCGGAGAGAAACTCTGGTCTTATACCTACGATTGCGTCTATAAAATCGACTACGCCGCTGGGCCCCGCGCGACTGTGACTGTGCAGGATGGACTTGCCTATGCCCTGGGGGCAATGGGGCACCTCCACTGTTTTGACGCTGCCACAGGGGAAGTCGTCTGGAAAAAGGATCTCAATACCGAATATAATATTGAGATGCCTATCTGGGGGATCGCAAGCGCACCCTTGGTTGCAGGTGAACACCTTATCGTTCAAGTCAGCGGGACGCCAGGGGCGTGTATTGTCGCCTTTGACCGAAAAACAGGTGAAGAAAAATGGAGAGCCGTGGCCGATACTGCCTCTTATTCGGCACCGATTGTCATTACACATGCCGGTCAACGGGTTTTAATCTGTTGGACAGGTAACAATATCGCTGCACTTGATCCAGAGACGGGAGCGGTGCACTGGCTTTATCCGCTTCCTTCTACGCGTTGGGAGATTGGCATCGCGACCCCAATTTTCTACGAGGCGGAATTGTTTTTCACAAACTTCTATGAAGGTTCGCTGCTCCTGAAATTCGCCCCAGATAGTTTGGATGTAGAACTCGGATGGCACCGAACGGGCAAAGATGAACGGCATACAGAAGCGATCCAGACGACGATGTCAACACCGGTTCGGGTCGGCGATTATATTTACGGTGTGGACAGTTACGGTGAGCTTCGTTGTATTGATGCCCGAAACGGCGATCGGATTTGGGAAGACCTTTCCGCCGTGCCGACAGCACGCTGGAGTACCATCCACCTCGTCAAACACCCGGCATCAGCAGAAAACAGAATTTGGATGTTCAATGAACGCGGCGAACTGCTCATCACAGACCTCACCCCTGAAGGATTGAATATCATCAGTCGTGCTAAACTGATTGAGCCAACGCGGGATCAACTGAACCGCAGAGGCGGCGTTACATGGGCACACCCCGCATTTGCCTATAAGCACGTCTTTGCCCGGAATGACGAAGAGCTTGTTTGTGCCACTTTAGAAAAATAAGGGCGCGTCAAATCTCTAAAGGATACTAACCGAACCGCAAGGAATAATTAAGAATTCTTTTTACCCAAAGATCGTAAGCCTGAAACGAAGTGGAAGGCGGATCTACGGAAGAGAACATCAGATCTCTAAAGGATACTAACCGAACCGCAAGGAATAATTAAAATAATGGAAATGACTCGGATGCCGGAGGTAGATTTACGTCCCGGCGAACAACTGCACGGCTTTGAGGTCAAAGCCGTCAAGCCAATTGATGAATTACGGGCAGTGAAGATTGAATTGGCACATCAGCATAGCGGTGCACGCTTGCTACATCTCTATACAAACGATACTGAGAACCTCTTCTCCATTAATTTCCCAACCCCGCCGTCAGACGATACAGGTGTTCCGCATATCCTTGAGCACGCCGTCTTGGCAGGATCACACAAATTTCCGGTGAAAGAGCCTTTCTTTGAGATGATTAAAATGAGCATGGCGACCTTTATCAATGCCATGACGAGTTCCGATTTCACCTGTTATCCAGTATCAAGCAACGTCAAAAAAGACCTCTTCAACTTGGCAGAGGTCTACTTTGATGCAGTCTTTCATCCATTGCTGACTGAAAACACCTTCAAGCGCGAGGGACATCATCTCGCGCCAGTTGACCCTGATAATCCGACAGGCGATTTAAAGATAACAGGTATCGTCTATAACGAGATGAAGGGCGCGTTCTCCGACCCAGAGGCATGTTTATACCGTTCAGTGATGAGATGCCTCCTCCCAGATACGCTTTACGCCAATGAATCCGGCGGGGATCCTGATGCCATTCCCGATCTGACCTACGCCGAGTTGAAGGGATTCCACGAAACCTATTATCACCCCAGCAACGGCTATTTCGTTCTCTACGGTGATATTCCAACCAGCGACTATCTCGCCTTCCTTGCCGATAAATTGGATAGAATCCCGAAGAATGCAGCGAGTACGGGGCTGCGTCCGCTGCGTCCAGAGGTCACACACCAACCCCGATGGGAAACCCCACGAATGGCGACGGATACCTATCCTGTGGGTACCGATGAACCGCTTGCGGAAAAGACGTATCTGATGCTCAGTTGGCTCATCGGAGATGCCACCGCTCCAGAAGAGGTGGTGCTGGGTCGTATTATGAGTCTCATTCTGCTGGGTAACGAAGCCGCGCCGCTCCGTAAGGCGATTATTGATGCCAAGCTCGGTGCGGATATTGTTTTCTCCGGGGCAAGTTCTATCGGACCAGAAGCCACTTTTTACATCGCACTTAAAGGAAGCGAAGCCGATCGCGTTGAAGCCTTTAGCGGATTGGTCATGGATACCCTCACACAGATTGCGGCTTCAGAGATTGACAGCGAAAAGGTTGAAGCAGCGTTCCAACAAGCGACTTACCACTACCAAGAAGTCGCGTCGATGTTCCCGCTCCGCATGCTCTACCGGGTCATTGAGGGCTGGATATATGAGAAGGATTCGGACACTTTCCTGAAGATGGGGCAAACATTGAAGGCCGTCCGTCAGCAGTGGCAGGAAAATCCGTCAATTTTCAACGAACTTATCAGAGAGAAGCTTATTGAAAACCCGCATCGCCTCATCAGTGTGCTATCCCCAGATCAGGACATGCAGGGAAAAGTTGATGCTGAACTCGCGGAACGGATGAAGGGCATACGCGCCCACCTGACAGATGAACAGGTCCAGCAAATCGCTGCGGATGCTGCGGAACTGGAACGTCTCAACGGTGTTCCCAATTCACCGGAGGCACTGGCGGGATTGCCGCAGCTACAGGTCAGTGATCTTCCTGAAAAACCGAGACATATTCCAACAACGATTGAGAAGGTCGGCGGACAGGATCTGCTGCGGAACGATGTCTTTGCCAACGGTATTAACTATCTCATATTGAACTTCGACTTGCAGGGGTTGCCGCAGCATCTCTGGATGTCCCTCCCCCGATACGCCGATGCCATTGGCAAACTCGGTGCTGCTGATATGAATTACGAAGCGATGGCACAGCGGACGTCAGCCGTCACTGGCGGGATTGGATGCTCGCCGTGGTTTTCTACACACGCGCAGGATGCGAAGCGTGCTTTGCAAGGGCTATCTTTTCACCTCAAAGCACTTGATGGCAAGATAGATGCTGCCTTGGATGTACTGCATGACCTACTCTTCGCTGTGAACCCGCGCGATACGGAACGGCTTCGGGACGTTCTGCTCCAAGCCGTTGCGGAATATCGCACGGAAATGATTCACGACGGTTCAAGTACGGCGATTCATCATGCTTCACGCGGGCTCTCGTCAAATGCCCACCTTGCTGAAGTTATCTACGGATTGCCGCAACTCCGAAACAGTGAGACCCTTCTCAACGGATTCGACGAACTTAATGCCGACCTTATGGGTCATATAGAAGGGATACGCGATTTCTTGCTAACGCGTGGGCGGGTTACTGCCAGTTTCACGGGGTCGGATACCGCGTTTGAAACCACGCGGACGAAACTCGGGGCGTGGCTTGACGCGATGGGAGATGAGCCGGTGACCTCGGAAACGATTGCGTTTCAGCACTTTGAGGCACCGCCAAGAGAGGGGCTGGCGGGTCCGATTCAGATTGCGCACTGCGCTCACGTGATGCCGGCACCGCACTATTCGCATCCGGATTCAACGCTGTTGACGATCGGGGCGCATCTCATTCGGCTCGATTACATACTCAGTGAAATCCGTTTTAAAGGCAATGCTTACGGCGCAAGGTTCACCTATAGCCCGTATGATGCTGTGCTGTGCCAGTCCTCGTTCCGTGATCCACATGTGGCACGCACCATCAACGTCTTTGAACAGACCGTCGACTACGTTAAACAGATAGAATGGACCCAGACGGACATAGACCGGGCAATCATCGCTACGGCGAAGGATGGTGAGAAACCAATTCGTCCGAGCCAAGCCGCCAGCAGTGCGTTGAGTCAACACCTCGTGGGGCAGACGCGAGAGATGCGGGAGGAACGCTACGCACAACTCCGCCGCGCGACACCGACTGAGGTCAAACGTGCGCTGCTGCAACTCTTAGAGGGCAATCGAGATAAAGCAGCGGTGTGTGCCGTTTCCAGTCGTGAGAAATTGGAAGCCGCAAACGCTGAATTGGCGAAACCGCTTGTTATTGAAGACATTTTAACCTAAATCATAAGGCAGTCGGTAGACTGATAATTGATAAGAAGGATGAGAATTAAAATGCGAAAAAAAATCGCACTCTTGACAATCTGTATTGTTGCTTTAGCTGCAGTTGTAACGATGGCATCGCAGCCTGTCGATTTTGAGAAAAACTGGCATCATTGGCGCGGCCCGTATGCTACAGGGGTCGCAGGTGATGCGAACCCGCCAATCACATGGAGTGAAACCGAAAATGTCCGCTGGAAGATCGCTATTCCGGGCGTAGGACATGCCACCCCAATCATCTGGGGAGACAAAGTCTTCGTCCAGACGGCTATTGAGGGAAAAGAAGCGGAATCTGAGGAAGGGGACAATCCATTCGGGGGTTTCTTCGGCGGGAAAAATGACGGTCCGACGTATAAATTTGACCTACTCGCTATCAGTCGGAGTGACGGCAGTGTGCTTTGGCAGAAGACGCTCCGAGCAATAGCACCGCATGAGGGAACACATCAGGATGCAACCTATGCTTCAAATTCACCTGTCACTGATGGCGAATTCGTCTACGCCTATTTCGGTTCACGTGGGCTTTATTGTGTCGACATGAACGGCAATGTGAAATGGGAAACAGATGTCGGTACGATGTATAAGAGGAACACCTTCGGGGAAGGCAGCTCTCCCGTTCTCTATGAGAACACACTCGTTATCGTGCAGGACCACGAGCGTAATTCCTTCATTACTGCGCTTGACAAGCGGACCGGGGAGGTCTTGTGGAAGACAAATCGCGACGAAATAACGACTTGGTTCTCTCCGATTGTTGTTGAACACGATGGGAAACCACAGGTGATTACGACTGGCACAAATCGTGTCCGTAGTTACGATCTTGCAACGGGAAAACTGTTGTGGGATGGCGAGGGTTTGACTCGCAATGCTATTCCTTCACCGGTTGCTGCAGGTGAATTCGTTTACCTCATGAGTGGCTTCCGGTATAGTGTCTTGCAGGCAGTTTCCCTTGCATCCGCAACGGGCGATATTAGTGGGTCAGATGCTGTTGTCTGGGAATTCGATCGCGACACCCCCTATGTGCCGTCGCCACTGCTCTCTGACGGTATACTTTATTTTCTGAAAAGCAATAAGGGTGTCCTTTCCGCTTTCAATACCGAAACCGGAGAAGCTCATTATGGACCGGTACGTCTCAAAGGCGTTTCTGGCGTTTATGCCTCTATCGTGGGTGCGGCGGATCGACTTTACGTTGCCGGACGGAATGGGGTCGTGAACGTTGTCCAACAGGGTCCCGAATTTAAAATCTTGGCAGAAAACACGTTGGACGATAGCTTCAACGCATCGCCTGCGATTGCCGGTAACGAATTATACCTTCGCGGCGGAAAGTATCTCTACTGCATCGCCGAATAAAAACAATTTTCCAATTGAAAGAACATAAGTTAGAGGCGGAGTTTTACCTCCGCCTCTCCTTGTAGGAGTGAGCTGTGCTCCCGACCGTTCCAGCGGCGGTTCTTCGTGTAGGATCGGCATTTAATATGTTGCTCTACCCCCGCTCACATCATAACACTGCCCCGTTACAAAACTCGCCTCGTCTGATGCCAGGAAATTTACGACCGCTGCAACTTCTTCCGGTTGCCCAACGCGTCCCAACGGAATCTTACCCACCATATAATCGATCGTTGACTGCGCCATACCTTCCAAAATCGGTGTTTGGATGACCGCTGGAGAGACCGCATTCACACGAATGTTATAATCCGTTACCTCTTTAGCGAGTGCCTTTGTTAGGGTAATGACACCGCCTTTGGAGACCGAATACGGAATCAATGTCGGATTGCCCTCTTTCCCAGCGATGGATGCGATGTTCACAATCCTGCCGTAATTCTGTGCAATCATCGGACCAATCACAGCCTTACAACAGAGAAAAACGCCCGTCAGATTCACACCTATCACAGCATTCCAATCCGCTTCTTCTAAGTCAGTAAGTGGGAGCGTGCGTCCTGCAATTCCTGCGTTGTTAACGAGAATATCAACGCGCCCGAGCGTGGAAATAACCTTTTCAACTGCATCGTTAACGTCATCAGATTGTGAAACGTCTGCTTGGAGGGGGAGCGACCTGCGTCCCATGCCCTGGATCTCCTGTGCCACCGATGCTGCTGCGCCCGTGTTCAAATCCATGATAGCGACATCTGCCCCAGCGTTAGCGAGTCTGACGGCAATCGCTTTCCCAATACCTTGTCCAGCGCCTGTTACGATAGCGATCTTATTATCTAAATTCATATTCTAATTCTCACTTGCCAAGTGCAAGCGTTCTCTCCTCTCTTCCAAAAACGCATCCAATTCAATACCAAATGCGTCTGCTATCCGATTGACGTAGCAGAAAAATCCGACAATCTCCACAATAGCGAAAAGTGCTTCATCCGTCAAGTCATAACTGCGGAGGTGTTCCAAATCAGCGGGTGTGACAGTAGGTGCCGATTTCGTCACTTTGACAGCGAACTCAAGAATGGCTTTTGTGGTCTCGTCGATATCAGCGGTTCGGAAATCCCGCGTAAACCCTGCAATCTGTTCATCTGTGAGTTGAACCCGCAACTCATCTGCGTGTGCAACGATTCAGTAGTGACATTCATTCACTTTCGAGACTACGGTGGCGATCATCTCCCGTTGCATCCGAGTCAAGGGGCAATCCTCATCGTGCATCACTACTTTGTAAAGTTCCACGAAGGCTTGCATGCTCTTCGGGCGCGCACTAAAGAGCCTGACGATGTTGTAAAGTTCACCTGCTCGCGCAATAGCTGCCTCATATTCCGCTTTCACGATACCCGTTGCCTCGGTCGCGTCTACTGTCTGAATCCATGCCATATTTTACTCTCCAATGACAACCCCATATTCTCCGACAACCGCGCCTTTATGCCCTGTCTGATAGTGCAAGTGCCGTTCCCCGATAATCGGTTGTGTGCTTTGGACTTCAACGGTACCGCGGACTTTTCCCATTGCCGCCTCATCTAAATCCACACAACAGAGGGGCTTAATCTGGCGATGTACCTGCCGACGGATATCGCCGTTTTTATTTCGAACGATAATATTAACGAGAGCATCCGCCTCTCCAACGTTGAGGAACCGGAACCAGTCCCAAGCCCCCGCCGCGACTTCGGGGAAGAAAAGTCGGATCCCCACATGTCCACCCTCTGCAGATGCGCCGGGCAGATCGATAATGGCGGTACCGCTGTGCATGTGCCGCTCCGCAACAATGGGTTGATTACTGCTGACTTCTACGGAAGAGTTCACTTTAATGTCGTCCATATCGGGGGTCCAGCATTCAAAAGGTCCTAAGGGACTGTGTCTTTTGGTCCATGTTGCTTGTGCGTTATCGCTCTTGCGTGCAATCATCGTTATCTCAGCAGGTTCCCTTCCCACGTTTACAATCACGACCCAGTCTTCCCAGGCGGGCCCGACCTCAGGAAAAAAGAG